>JANAVB010008155.1:0-29962 GCA_029216955.1 Iris pallida
CGTCCGCCACCGCATCCGAACCCGCTGCTCCCTCTTCGGATGACCCCTCGGCGGACCCGAAACCCGACCCTCCGCACAGTTCCGCCTCCCCCGAAGAAGGTCCTCGAACCGCCCGAAACGGAGCAGTACACCGTGCGCCTCCCGAGGGGATCACCGGGGAGCTGGACATCATCAAGCTGACGGCACAGTTCGTCGCTAGGAACGGGAAGAGCTTCATGACCAGCCTGAGCGCTAGGGAGAACAACAATCCCCAGTTCCACTTCCTGAAGCCGACCCATAGCAGTTCTCGTTCTCACCACGCTGGCGGACGCGTACTCGAAGGTCCTCATGCCGCCGAAAGGGTGACGGAGAAGCTCAGGAATGGGGTTTTGGACATGACGGTGGTTCTCGAGAGGTGCCTGCATAGGCTGGAGTGGGAGCGGTCGCAGGAGCAGGCGAGGCAGAAGGCAGAGGACGAGATCGAGCAGGAGAGGCTGCATATGGCGATGATAGACTGGCACGATTTTGGTCGTTGTGGAGACGATCGAGTTTGTCGATGATGAGGATGAGGAGCTCCCTGTGCCGATGACGCTCGAGGAGGTGATCAGGAGGAGCAAGGTGTCGGCAATGGACGAAGACAACGTGCCGGGCTGTGGACACGGGGAAGGAGTAGAGATGGAGATGGACGAGGAGAGATGCAGATGGTGGAGGAGGGAATGAGGGCCGCGAGGATCGAGGAGAACGTCAGCGTTGCGGAGGAGAAGGACGAGCCGAGCAGCCAGGATTGTAAAGAACTGGAAGAGGCCCGAGGAGAGGGTCGCAGCGGAGAGGGACCCGACCAAGTTTGTGGTGTCACCCATTACAGGCGAGCTCGTCCCTATAAGCGAGATGGCTGAGCACATGCGGATCTCGCTGATTGACCCCAAGTACAAGGAGCAGAAGGAGAGGATGATGGCCAAGATTAGGGAGACCACACTAGCTGCCGACGACGAGATCTCCAAGAACATTGTTGGTCTCGCGAGGACCCGTCCGGATATCTTCGGGACCACGGAGGAGGAGGTCTCGAACGCGGTCAAGGCCGAGATCGAGAAGAGGACGAGCAGCCGAAGCAGGTTATATGGGATGGGCACACCGGGAGCATCGGGCGTACTGCCAACCAGGCGATGTCGCAGAGCCTTAATGGGGAGAACAGGTTGATGCTAATGCTAGTAACGATGGTAGAATGCTCCCTGGGCCTGCTGCGCCGCCACCGAGGCCTGGTGTACCATCAATTCGTCCTCTCCCCGTACCACCTGGAATGCCCCTCAATATGCCTCCTCGGTACACTCCAATGCAGTACTCTACTGGCCAAATGCCAAGACCAGGTATGATGCAAATGATGCCGCCCTCTATGAGGCCTCCCGGCCCACCGGCTATGTCTATGGCTCCTGGACAGCAGCAGATGATGATGGGCCGGCCGCCTATACCTGTGAACCAGCCTAATATGCCCATTCCACCACCTCCGGGGTCTCAATTCACACCTTTGGGAATGGGTCGGCCCTATCCTCCTATGCCAATGCCGCCTCCGCCCAATATGGCAATGGTTCCACCGCCGCCGTTGCCACATGGAATTCCCCCGCCGCCACCGCCTGATGAGGCACCTCCTCCGCTGCCCGATGAGCCAGAGCCGAAGAGACAAAGGGTTGACGACTCTTCTCTGATCCCAGAGGATAAGTTTCTTGCTCAGCATCCGGTAATTTCTAGTATCTTAGTTGATATACTTGATGCTTTGAATCCATGGTTTCATCTCTCTATTTATGAATGCATCTGTTTTACTCCGTAGAAGATTGAATGACTAAGCTCTTTTCTCGTTTAAATTTTGATATATCTATAGCTTATTTCAATCGGCATAGTCCTTAGTGGGAAGCACGTTAGTTACTGTATCTACTTGTACCTATGAAATATATTTTATGTATATCCTTTCTGCAAGGAACAAAGTCTAGTTTACTTTGTATAGTTACAACTTCACTTTTCTATTATTTCATCTCTTGTATTCTTATAGGCTAAGAAGAAATTGAAATGCTAAGTTTCCCTTGTACACAAGTATATTGGCTAATTGATCAAATGGAAACTTTCAAAAAAAAAAAAAAATCCTGATTAGTAAACACATTATGTTCTATTATAGTCTCTCATATTTGCAAATCAACTTGGAAGCTTGCTAAGCATAACTATACCCAGACACACAAACAATGCACCAATACACGTACCTATACGATCTCATAGAGTACCAATGCATTTATCGTGAGGGCTTAGTTTGCACCTCTGTAACAGTAACAAAAATGTCTCATTCTTTTCAGCATAAAGCCATAAACACAATTTTGTTTAGGTCCACCCACACGTTTTAACAGCTCGTTCAACTAATATCTTATGCCTCCTAATCCTGCATCTACTGGTCTATGTAGGACATGTCCCAAATATCTGTCGGTTTTTTGCTGATCTTATCACTGATTGAGCACCTTCAACTTCCTACGGCTATACTCATTTTTTGTTCATCTTAGCATTCTGATTTCAACAACTCATTTTTAAACATGTCTTTTTTTCCAATTTCCCAACACTTCAATGTATGAGGCATCATTGGTTTTTAGATGTCATATAGAATCTCTCTTTCAACTTCAAGGGTATCTTGTGAGATCAAGTACCCTAGATGCATTTCACATCACCAACCATCGTGTTTTACTTATATGAGCAACATTTTTTAATCTTATATCACGATCAATGATTGATCTATATACCAAAAACTATCACTACTTAGGTATGGCGTGACCATCAATGTTGCCTCTTTCCTCTTTTTAGCTTTGGTTAAAATTACATTTAGTACTCTGGTTTTGTGCTACTAATTTAAAATTTAAGATTCCATGTTATTTTTTAGAAGTTAACTATTGGCTACTCTCATCAATTAGCATTATATCATCAACAAACATCAGCACTATAAAAACTCATACATGATCCTTGCTCCCCAAATCATCTCCAAACCTAAATAGGAAGATTATTAGGTCCGATATCTTTTCTGTTTTTTATCTTTAAAGCACGCTTAACATCAAAAAACATAATTTTACGACCAATGCTATTAAATCAGTTATCAGTTCCCATTTTGCGTTTTTCTTTGCGTAATCAAGGTTATCCTTAAGGAGTCACATTTGATCACTTGTTCTGGGAATATGTAAAAGATTCTTATTTGATCTACCTCTCCATTTCGGTAATGGAAAATTTGCATATGATTCCCTTTTCTTATTAGATAAGTTCTTCGAGTTTTGTGAGCAAGTCTAAGGATATAATACAATTAGGTCTTAAGCTTGTAAGAGTAACTCTGAAATCCTGCATAAACTTGTTGAACGTGTAAAATGCAAAGCTCTAGCCTCGTTGCTTGACCGTTTAATCCCCATTGTATTTAATAGGTTATCACGTGTATCCTGTGATGGAGATGATGCTAGGAATAGGAATAATCCAAGGCAAGAATCCAATTGAATAATGGTGGGTAAGATTTTTGTGAGTTGGTGCCTTTGTCATGTGTGGCCATCTACAACTTGCCAACTAGGGGCATTAGAGTTCGGGATAGAGTACTGTCCATACATACCGGTGAGATAGAACTACCATGGTTCACCTAAGTGTTTCCATATTAAAACTGAAAAGTAGTGATTGTATTGCCTTTCCCGACTTTCTAGTCTTCATCCATTGAACTCTCCAGGAACCTGAAAATCGGAGATGGATATAGGTTTTTTAATAGTTTATAAGTTCTTACTATGTAACAAAGAGGAGGAAAAGGCTATAGGAAGTTATTGGGAAACAAATACCAATGAAGGTACAGCAAATTGATTTTTAGAACTTTCTATATTTAGTTGAGAGAACTATCCATCATTGGATTGATTGAAAAATAATGGTCTAAACTTGGTGTATGGTGTCGATTGAAGTAGAACAAAGTTTTGCTTATATTACAACATGATCTTTTAAGCTGGGTTTGGCACAGCTTTTGAGTGCTGATTCTGCTTATTTTTGAAAGAAGCAGCAAATGTTGTTTGGTAACAACCTATTTTTATTCTTTGATAAGCTTGTTCGTTTTTGGACAGATTTTGGAAGCAGGTATGGCTGCTGCTGCTTTTGCTTTTTGAAAAGCCAGCAATGTCAAACCAGGCTTTAGTAGCTAAAAAATTGCAATCGACCGAATAGTCTCGAAACTTTGTAGAGTAAAAGTAGCTCAGTTGGCATTACTTAGAATATTTATCATGAAACTAATCTTTTTTGAGTCCAAATGGAACTATGCAACATTTTTAGTATTCAAGATCTGCCTAATAACTTTAGTAGGAATTTGGATCCATTAAGAGAAGATTTTCCGATAGAATTATCTTATTTGGACAATTCGTAACAAACTAACACACAAAGACGCATGGTGGAATGAGAAGTGGAGTATAGAGCAATGGCTACCACTGTGAGATTGGAGTCGAGGTATCTCATCCTTCCTCTATGTTGACATTCTTTAAGGCGCCTATGAGAATTTTCTTTGATAACCAAGCAGCAACTTGTTGCATTTTAACCTGGTTTTGATGTGCGAACCAAGTACTTTGAAGTCATGTAGCAATTTCATCACCTTGTCTTTACGAGGAGTGTCTTGATGAGTAGAAGTGAAACCCATATTACTTTGTATTTTCATATTAGATGAGGACTGACCAACACGACAGAGAGACTACATATGATGAACCAACCTACCTTTACGTTCACTGACGATCTATCTTTACTTATTAGTAAATTCATAATATTGGACATCAAAGTTCATGTGGCCATCAACTTTTTGTTGTATAGAAAATGGGAAGTAGACAAGTAAGAAGGAAAATGGACTGCATCCTACTTGATGACATGATCACTAAGTTTAACGGGGAATTGTCTGTAGGAGCTCCTATTTTGAAATTGTCACTCACTTCATAGGGTAACAAACTCCGGTTTTTTGTCAAGAAGTCTTCTGGTTATACTACACCTTTCCCCTTTTGTTGCTAAGGATGAGTTTGTTAAAACACAATTCATAATTAATTTGACATTTGAAATATACGTAGTACAATTTTGCTCTTCAGGCAATACGTAACAGTTACGACATTTATGAAGAAGAAATTCTTAATTTTATGACTCCAAAGCGAATTTTTCACATTTGGTACTCAAGAAGACCAAGGGATACTAAGATAATAGCCTCCATCAAAGAAGAACGCCAAAGTGCGAAATTGACATAGTTAATAGAAAGGTTTCCTTCTATGAGGGTTTCAGAATATTAGACTTAAATCCATGTGACTGTCTTGAAAAGCCATCAACATATTCAACTCTACATTTGTCCTTTCTTATCAATTGAACACTAGTTTCTTCTCTAAAATTTGAATTCCTAAATGTTCAGGGTGATGGATTCTTTTATGAGATTAAAAATTACTTTACCTGTTTTTTTCTGTATATCCCCCAAAGAAATTATACAGGAACTTTGGGATATTATACTTAAAGGAGGGATAATATTAAAGGAGCCTCTAGGACTAGGGGTAGTCCTAATCAACATGGATTGAAGCCCCGCAAAGAAGGATATGGTTTTTGTTAGTGTTACATAGGACATGGCTCTTAACCGAGATGACAGGGAAAAAAGGATTCAAGCAGCCAACTCCAAATATTTGGGATAAAGGCATTGTTATTTGTTGCATGCTTTTATGAAATAAAGTCTAATAATATGTCTATTTTATCTTTCCTTTGTTTCTTTCTATGATGTCTCTACTTTCGTAGAGAAAATGGGCAAGTTTTTCCTTTGAAATTTGATTGACTAATTATTGGGTGCACTAGTATTTTGAGTTTTAAAAGTTCCGTAAGTGGAATTTTGTAGTAGTAGTATTTCATTACTCTTGACTCTCTTGCAAATCAGATGAAGACTGTATATATATGCCCTTTTACAACATTGTGCTTTCAGAAATATAATCAATTTCCACTTTTATTTTGTAGGGATCTGTTCGGATTTCTGTGTCTGTTCCTAATGTTGATGAAGGAAATTTGAAAGGCCAAACCCTGGAGATCACTGTCCAGTCCTTGGCTGAGACTATTGGAAGTCTGAAAGAAAAGATTGCTGGAGAGGTTCAGCTTCCTGCTAATAAACAGAAACTGAGTGGCTCTGCTGGTTTTCTCAAGGATAATCTCACGCTTGCTTATTACAACATTGGCCCTGGTGAAACACTAACCCTAGCCTTAAGGGAGCGTGGTGGAAGAAAGAGATGAGATCTTGATCTTTATTCATGGTCACTAGACCGTTTCTGCAGCCATGGTGCAAATTACTGTCAGTGATAGAATATATGTTGATCTATATGCTGGCTCGATATTGTTGGACTTGTATAATGAGTATCTGAGACTTATATATTTCATATTTTGAACTGATTAGATTTGTGGTTCTTAATGCAGATTTGCTATTTCGGTTCACTTCCTGAAGTACATGTGCCACAAAGGAACAGCCTGACAATTGCTTGATCTTATAATATTCTATTGATATCATGTTTTGCCGATTGGCTAGTGCACTACTTTTTCTTTTTGTTGAAACTGATGCAAAATTGCTGCTTACAGTATCTTTTGTTTCGAAGCTTAACAACGTTTAATGATTACAAGTTTTGTAGTTTCTTATTGATTTCATGGTTCACAGGTGTTACTTTCTGGAGAGTGCTTATGGAGGTTTGTCTTAGAAAAATGTGTTACATATTCGAAAAAGATTGTTTTTGCAGAAAATTTACATATGAGTTATGGGATGCTTCTTATTTGCAGTTTCTTTTGCAGCATGTTGCGACAGTCCTTTAGAACCGAGCAGGTTGCTGATGGAAACTTGTATAAGGCAAGTATTCTGCCCCCAGGATTTAGTTAGGATATGCGCCTCATAGAGGATAGGTTTTAAGTTAATATATGTTCCTTATACAATAGGAAAATGGTTTTGTATGGTGACAGCCTTACATAGTGATAACTTGTAAAATTTCACGTGATTGGCTTGAATTTTTGCCAAGTTGCTTTTACATTTTAGATTTTACTGTATGCTTCATCAGCAAACATTATGCTTTGTCATAGTAGTTTTTGTGGTTATAGTACCGTCTCTTCATCGAAACTTAAATATCGTAGGTTGAACGATGGATTTTTTTTGCACGAGAAAAGGATGGGCGTCCTGTAGAATTGTTTTCTTTAGTCTAAGGGTAGTATAGAAACTATGTTCATCTCACATGATTTTATGAGCAATGGTTTGGAGTTGCATCATGGAATAAGAACTTTGTGTGTTATCTTTGATTCTTTGTAGAAAGGTCAAAGAAGATTTAGATAATAGTTGAAAATTGTGCTGAAGTGGTTGGTGCATCTTGTTTTAGTTAGCATCCTGAAAGGAGAGAATGGAAAATGTGCAAGCCATGTGTCTTGGACCTGAGGCCTTGCCCAGAATTCTTAGTGTGATATTGCTGAGAATATCCTGAGGCCTTGCCCAGAATTGCATTCCTCTGCAAGAAGATGCATTGTACTTTTTTTTTCCTACCTATTTGTTGTTGCTACTCACTTGTGACTAACTATACAACTAGAGAATCAAAGAACAAAGCAATTTGCTTCCAGGAGGGAAAAAAATATGTTATTTTTTTCTCTACATTGTATAGGCCCCTAAATTAGCTGGAGGAACACCCACCATTGCCTCTCAGCTCAACTGTCTCTGAAGTCGGTTACATCTGGAATTTTGCAGGACTTGGTGCTCATCAAGAATACCAATAATGCAAGTTCTCCCATTCTTACATTATGTTGTATTGATGTAATAGTTCAGGTCAATTATTTGCGTTGTGAATTTCAAAAAAAATTATTTGCGTTGTATACGTATAACTTACTTTGAGTTGATCAGCGGCATGTTTTATGTTTGGAGAGGATTTTGTCGTAGCCCTTTGAAGTATAAGCATACAAGAGAATTTTGTCCTAACCCTTTGAAGTATAAGCAAGCGTAGGTTCAAATGTTTGGGTGGTATTCCAACTTAAGGCATAATAACACTGCAGTACTCGATCGATCTATTATTTCTTACATTAAAATAACATACATTTAATTAATGAACATTACAGTACATGTGATAACATTCCGTCCAAACGCTTAACGGAATGTGGCTCAAATGTTTGGGTGGTACTCCAACTTAAGGCATAGTAACACTTAAGTACTCGATCTACCTCTTCGTCAACTCTCAACGGATCCATGTACATGAGGGCCGCGACGCCTACCTCCGCTCCCACTCCCGCCGCCACCGCTCCACCGTGCTCCGCCTCAACGTGCCCCCCCCGCCCATCGTCACCGACCCCCAAGTCATCGCTCTCCTCGATGCCGCCAGTTTTCCCGTCCTCTTCGACACCGACTTGGTCGACAAGAAGGACCTCTTCACCCATCTTCACGCCTTCCTTCAGCCTCACCTGCGGCTACCGCACCCTCTCCTTCCTCGACTCCTCCGAGCCCAACGACGTCCCGCTCAAGAAGCTCCTCTTCCACCTCCTTTCCTCCCGCCACCGCCACGTCATCCCGAGTTCCATCGCACCTCCGTCGACATGTTCGACAGGCTGGAGGCTGACATATCCGCCAAGGGGGCCGCCGAGCCTCGTAGAGGACCTCTTCCAGCTCGGCTGTAGTGTCCCGTCCCGCAAAGTCAATCGGAGGAATCGAAACGCCGACGGCGTTCGGCCTTAGCCTTGCAACGGCTGCTCGAATGCTCGCTCGGTCAAGGCGACCGCTCGCTCAGGTGGGGTAGTTTCGGTGAACTTGCCTCATATTTGCCTTCACATAATAAATCGCATGTTTTCAACTTGCACAAGTAGGCTTGACAATAAAGAGACGAATCCACATAGCTAAGGGAATAATCCCGACGGATCGAAATGAGTTAGAACATGGAAAACGTTCCACGGTCGGCCTAGAGTTGGTGCACGGCATGTTTTGAAAATGACACTCGGTCCTTCGTCCCGTGGCTTGGGAGAAGGAAAGTTGGTCTTCGACACAAAAGCTAAGAATTAGCCTAAGTCATAGGCGTCGCCCGCGTAAATGCTCGATAAAGCATGCACGCTTCCGTAATGCAAGGCTTGGCATAGCCTTTGCTCGTCCCTCGGGCTAAGTTGTAGGCTTGAGTAAGTTAGGCAAAAGTTATGCCGGTCGACCTAAGTCATTCCAAGTGTTGTCCCGCTCATTCTACGGTTGTCAAGTCAAATAGTCCGACGATCCCAAGGCCCGTCATAGGAGGTATGACTTGGGCGATAGCGTTCGTAGAACACGAGTCGGTTTAAGGCACGAGCCACGGTTGGTTCAGTGGAAAGTTAGCCACGGTCTGTCGATACTTAAGGAAAAACGTTATGTTCAAGTTAAGTTGGAAGGCTATGCAATAGCCGTTCCCTGAGTTCAAAGAATGTTAAGTCTAAGCGTTAGTCGCCGAGAGAAAATATGTCGGAACTGTGGTTCAGTCGCCGAGGCAACCCTGGTTTGGGCTCTGCAAAGAAGTGTGAAAAGGGGAAGAAGTAAAGCAAAGGAACTAAGTGATGATGATGAGACCATGCATTACGTTAAGTCTAGAAGTTAGCGTAGGCGCGTGGTCATGGACAACTTGTCGACAAGGACGATGGTTCTTCGGATCGGCAACCTTGGGCCAGGGACCGATCCCGGAAGAAATGGTATAGCCGAGCTGGGTAATAGGCAATCGGTAGGTCGGGAACTTGCATCGGGGATCGCCACCTGCGGTGCAAGGGTCCCGAATGCCAGGCTATGTCCACGATGGCTAGTTAATGCCAGTGACCATTCATATAGATGTGTCGGCACGGGCGGCAATCCGCGTGTGTACCTTTGGATTGAGTTGAGTTGAATGTGTATGCAGTTAGAGAACACAATGTTTGGGCCTAAGATTTGGCTGCAATAAAGGCGGCGTGCTTCGGCACGAGATGTGGCGTCGAGTATTAAGTCGTTGGCATAGAGTTGCATGAGTTAGGCTTGAGCTGTTGCGAAGTTAAGTCGAGAAGGACCGTAGGGCAAGTTGGTGAAGTTACGTTGAGTTGCTGGACACGACCTCCAAATGTGAGGCACGGCCATGTTGTCAAAACTAAAGTATAGGCAAGACTAAGCGAGGAGGTACTGCCTCGGAGATATTGAAGCACGAATCGAGTTCTTGGCACGACCAAGTCGTTATGTCCCAGAGTTTGGCACGAAAGACAAGTATGAGTTGGTGTGTTGACAATGCAAGCACGAGAAAGGTCTAGAGGCAAGGAAATATAGTCTATCGTGTAGTTGCGTCTCTGATTATGGCCGTAAGGCAAGCACGACTTGATAGGTTAACGTTGTTGAGTGGACGTTGTTGTATGCAAGCACGGGATAGTCCTCAGACACAAGTATGCCAAGGCGTCCGTCATAAAACTGACCCTAAGACAAGAGTAGAAAGACAATTGATAAGAAGAGACTGTGTTACACAAAGTAAATCAAACGTGTTGGTTTTGTATGGGTGCGAGAAGCTCACTCCACCAGTACAGTTGAGTACTGACACCCACACAGTGTTTCATGTGCAGGCACAGGTAGAAGCTCGTGGCGCGGAGCTCTCTTGGATGCGTCGAGGCACGGAGTTCCTTGGCGATTCGAAGCGTGCGGTCGCGTGAGTGAAGACTTATACAGGACATAATGTATGGACATCGCCTTCCGAAGCTTCCGCTGGCTCAAGCATTGTATCGAGAGATGAGAAGAGTAGAGTGACTTGTAAAACGAGAGAAAAGTGAGCACGAAAGACTTATAGTCAAGGCCTTGCGCCTATTGTAATCTGAATGTTCAATATCAATAAAGAGTTCTTTTTGAATAACTTGTATTTTGTCTTTAAATTTCCGTTGCATGTTCAATGTTTCTACTTGGGACTTCTGTGCGACGACCCCGTCGCCGCCGATGAAATCGGCCGTTATGCAACTGCCTTGCACGAGCGCAATCTAGGCTTATGCGGCATCACGCCTTAGCGAGGACGATCGCTCCTACGGGAGGGGGGCGTGACATAATGGTATCAGAGCACGGCTTTACGTCTGTCACGCCCCAGAACCAGAATACTGGAGAGCGGGGGCGGACATAGCCAGCTACGTATGATGAAATGGAATCCATCTCACCATACGGTCACGGCTGTCTAGATATGTGAGGGTTTTCTACAAGCCATCAGTCTCTTAGGGTCATAAAATTATCCTATTGTCTCAATCTCAACCAACTAATAATAATTACAAGATGTCAGATCACCAAATATACAATTGTAAGGCGTCCCAAACATTACATATCAGATGATCATGAAGCTAGTCGTACAAAATGTAAGGACTAGCAAGAGTTAAGTCATACATGATCAACCTCGAGTTGCCAATCATGTTTACAGCCCGTAGGCAGACAGTAAGTAAAATGCATCGAGCTAACAGGTGCTCGTCGGCTAAACGCCTCAAAAGAATATTTTTACAATAAAGTGGGCAGAGCAAAAAGGAAAACCCACTCTTGGTCCGGGTTCCGTCTAGTGTTCACCATTGGGCTGGAAGCTTGGTAGATCCTTGGGAGCTGCTCCGAAATCTGGCCACACAAAACCAGCTGGGTTAACCCAGAAAGCAAGTGCCACAAGGGGGCCACGAAATAAGAACAAAAGCCAGCAATCAGCACAATATAGTTACATAATGAGAGACAGTAATTAAGAAAAAGGCATGATAGGTAAATGTAAAAGACAATTCTTGCACAGAATCGATAAAAGACAGAACATATGGAAACATGACAGGATGATATATGAGATAACCATGGGACTATTTAGATAGCCAGGTTACAACCCGTAAACCAAACAAGGACCGGGGTTGTAACCCTTCGTCTGAACGGAACTTGGTTTCTCTCACCATTTATCGGCAAGACATATAAGAAATCAGTTCAAGTAACAATCTGGTACATGATCAAGACAAGCTAGACTGATTTGAACTTCATCCAACATTCACGGCCAAGCAATAAGTACGGCTTGATACTTTAACTAACTAGGGTTATCACAAACCTAATTACTAACAAGATGCAATGAGATGTTCCTCCAGCCACAAGCCCTGCAGCTAATCCAGGTTATCCAGGCGATTTGAATTCATTAAGCAGCTATCAATAATTATGTGTCCCACACGACGGTGAGCTGGAAATGTGCCCTACTCGACGGCAGGCTACAAGTCCAAACAATTGCGGCCGGGATAACGGGATTGCCTGTAACTGGGGAATCTCTCATGACTACTGAATTATTCTAGTTATTAGCCTTAGTACATTTTAGTGGGTACTCCTGACCGTGGTACTCAGGAGTCCCATCCTAGACATGATGCAAGACTGGACAAGTGGATTTAACAAGCAAGCAAGAAAGAACCACCCACGGTGTCAAGGCAAGTCAAGATAAGTTATCAAGTCAAGTCAAGTCAGGAGTGCGCCGCCACGGGCCACTATCAAGTTATCAAGATAAATCATGTCGGTTGGTCATGTCAGAGTGCACCACTACGGGTCACTGTCGTGTTATGCAAGTTCCTTGTCATACCAGGCCATGTGCAATAGTCATTCCAAACATATTAAGTAAAATCAAGTTCATGACAAAAGGCGTAAGGATATAAATGGGCATAAAATATCTAATAAATATCAAAATACAGGGTCATAGAAGAGCCAGGCTTAAAGAAATAAAACCAAACTCCAAGAGTCAAGGGATTAAGCAAGGTCAAGGGGCAGCATACGTGCAAAGCACGCACGCAAGGCTCGCTCAAGTCTGCGTACCAAGGCACACTCAAGGGAGCAGCGTACGTGAAAAGTCACGCAGGCTCACTCAGGGCAGCTGCGTGAAAAGTCACGCAGGCTCACTCAGGGCATCGTACGTGAAAAGTCACGCAGGCTCACTCAGGGCAGCGTACGTGAAAAGTCACGCAGGCTCACTCAAGGCAGCTGCGTGAAAAGTCACGCAGGCTCACTCAGGACAGCTGCGTGAAAAGTCACGCAGGCTCACTCAGGACAGCTGCGTGAAAAGTCACGCAGGCTCAAGGAGACACGCTTCCAAAAGGAAGCGTACTCAAGTCTGCGTACGCAGCGCTAAGGAGCGCGCGTAGCTCAGCGTGCGTGAGCTAAACAGCTCTGCACACTGTTCACTGTCTTCTCCAAACGGCAAGAACGCAAGAACACCATGGATGAACCCAAAGCTTCAAAGTTCACAACTTGGCCATCCGAACTCCAAATCCGGATTTCCAAAGCTCCAACTTGGGTGAAACTGAAAGCTCTTCAACATGGAAACATCAAACTCATAGAAAACCAACTAACATAGCTCAAACCAAGCAAAATCCGAAAATAGAAAAAACCTAGATCTAGAACAATAGGGACTTCAATCCCATAAAGCCAAGAATTAATGTTGATCACCATGTCCTAAACTAGCAATGGACAAATCAAAGAGGGTTCTCATGTAGTGGCAAGATGCACTTGCCTATGGAGGATGTTTGTGGAGGAAGGAGAAGAAGAAGAAGAAGTAAATGATGGTTATGAGGAGAGAGAGAGAGGTAGGTGGGATTATAAAGAGGGTGTTGTGGTGTGCTTGAGGGTGAGCATAGCTTAAAGTGATCCAATACCTATAACCAAACAACCAAACCAAACCCAAACCAATAAAACCGAGCCATGATTCAAACCAAAATACGAAAACCGAAATTCCACAAGTTGAGAAAAATAAAATACATGCCAAATCCAAATACGAGTATAAATACGAAATACGGAAAATACAGAAAATGGGTGACAACGTCCTTGGACTCAAGTTGAATTTCTCAGTTTTGAAAGCTCGTCGTTGTTAAAAAGAAGTGTGCGCTCTATCTCGAATGTCCCTCGGCATGTCCATACAATAAGTCTAAATATTTTCAAAGCTCGTACAAGCGTTTGCTCGAACGCATCGGTAGGCTATCGCCGATGCATCGGTAGGCCTTTGTGCCGACGGTGTCAAACTTGCCTTGATAGAAAACTCGTGCTAAAGTTAGCAAGTCGCGTGCGTGCCCAACTAGTCCTACATCGACCTTAGCGAGTGAGCATCAAACTCGAAGTATAGTTCGTACGGGATGGTTTATGCGGCACAACTTAGTCCGTGTGTCGCGCACCTCGACTTTTGGTGCAAATAAGTTGCGAAATTTGAGTATCGCTCGGCCGGAACGGAAATGCACTTAGTGTATATCGATAGGAACGCTATCGGACTAACGCTTAGGCGTACACGAAGATCGGTTTGGATTTTGAGGAATAGTGCGAACGACTTAGTGCGTGCAATCGACGTGAGCGATTACCTAGAGATTCGTCGAACGAATCAGAATGATGTCTTAGCGAATGATACGAACGTGATTGAGGACTAGATCGGATGGCTCGAATCCGAGTGGTGTATGGTTTGTCTTGAAAATCATTCGAGCGAATTGAGGATTAGAAGTAACGGCGAGTATGTCGGCGAGACGATGCGATCGCGCAAAGCCTTAGAACGCGTTACGCTTAGTTGATCATGACTTCGAAGGTCCCGAACGAGATGTCGTTCGGATAACTTGTGAATGGCAACGCGAGTTAGAAAACGATTCGGAACGATGAATAAAAGTGAATGTCTCGATTGAGGAAACTTAGAGGATTGCATGTGCGATTTTGAATTGAATCGAATGGAATTATGGTATATCCAATTCGAACAATAGCATCAGTCGCACGACTCAAAATTGGTTGCAAAGGAAGATCATCAGGTTACGCATATCCTCGATGGTATTAAGGCATATCAAAGATTGATATGCGATAACTCGGGGGGTACTCTGACTCGACGAATGACGATCGTGCAAATGTCATTGTTCCGACGGATGCTATACTCGGAATATTGAAATGTGTCGAGGAAAAGATAGACTTTGCTCGAGGATTTTCTAGTTGAACGAATGACAAACGGACTATTGAACTGAGATCGTGGCTTGGACGAAAATGAAATGTTTGGATTGCTTCGACGATAACTACAACGTTGACGTTCTTGTCTTATGCAGCGCAACTCCAGTCTCGCACATGCGTCACGTCGATTAGGTCGATCACTCCGCGTGAGCGCTGGTATGGTGATTCATACAGCAGGGGTGATCGGTACTTGCATGGCGTGGCAATTTGTATGTTTCGACTTGTGGTTTGACGCGAAGGTGACTTGAGAAGACTTGGTATGCTTGATGATTGAACTTGAGGATTGAGTAGGTCCAATCCGCGTATCGAGAATGAATTAGTCTAGACTCAAACAAGAGTTACGTCCCGATGAACGATTATTCCGTGGGAGCGTTGCATGGTGATTCATGAACCACGTGGATAATCGGACTCGCGTGAGATTGGGGCGCAACGTATTGTCGAGCGAGACGACCTCGTGATCGAATACATGAATTGGTTAGAATCGGTGAATTGAATGGATTCGAATATACGCAACGCATGCTGTAATGCGAATTAGGTTATCGTGCTCGATGTTTAGAAATCTGAGTGACGCGAGCTTGAGTAGAAAACCCCGTATGATCGACTTTGGTTTGACCCTAGGATTGGGGTCAGTGTTGGCATTATTGTTGGAAAACTATGATTCCAATACTGACGTTGACTTAGCCCTGAGAACTAGCCTAGCGGTTAAGCGAGACGCCCCTGTTACAAGAGTTAGTAATCGAAAGATTGATCTTGAGGATTGGCATGAATGGATAGTGTAAAATCAAAAATAGAGGATGCCCCTCACAGATTCGGCTGACATGCATATATGTCAGGGACGCCTGAGTATGTACACGATGCGACTCGAGTGAGAATGACGAATTCTCTATCATGCGGTTTGGCTGAATGCATGCATTTTGGGGACGCTTGGAATGCGTGCACGATCCAACCAAGCGATACGTTGAATTCAAATGAGACTTGGGGAATGGAAGAGTGTTGAGAACTTGAAAACGTGTTAAGGAAAAGAATGATAATAGTGCGAGCGTGGCTCAGAATAGAGGAAACGCGTAGGCGGAGTGTATACGATAAGTTCTGGCGTACCTGCACGACTGCGATAGTCCCGTGTCTGGGCACGATTAAGTCTTAGCCAGCCATAGAAATGGTAGGATGGCTTGCCTTCAGGAGAGTCTCGAGGACGAGACTTGTTCTGAGTGGTGTATGTTGTAGTGCCCCGTCCCGCAAAGTCAATCGGAGGAATCGAAACGCCGACGGCGTTCGGACTTAGCCTTGCAACGGCTGCTCGAAGGCTCGCTCGGTCAAGGCGACCGCTCGCTCAGGTGGGGTAGTTTCGGTGAACTTGCCTCATCTTTGCCTTCACATAATAAATCGCATGTTTTCAACTTGCACAAGTAGATAATAAAAGAAATAAATCCACATAGCTAAGGGAATAATCCCGACGGATCGAAATGAGTTAGAACATGGAAAACGTTCCACGGTCGGCCTAAAGTTGGTGCACGGCGTGCTTTGAAAATGACACTCGGTCTTTCGTCCCGTGGCTTGGGAGAAGGAAAGTTGGTCTTCGACACAAAAGCTAAGAATTAGCCTAAGTCATAGGCGTCGTCCGCGTAAATGCTCGATAAAGCATGCACGCTTCCGTAATGCATGACTTGGCATAGCCTTTGCTCGTCCCTCGGGCTAAGTTGTAGGCTTGAGTAAGTTAGGCAAAAGTTATGCCGGTCGACCTAAGTCATTCCAAGTGCTGTCCCGCTCATTCTGCGGTTGTCAAGTCAAATAGTCTCACGATCCCAAGGCCCGTCATAGGAGGTATGACTTGGGCGATAGCGTTGCGTAGAACACGAGTCGGTTTAAGGCACGAGCCATGGTTGGTTCAGTGGAAAGTTAGCCACGGTCTATCGATACTTAAGAAAAAACGTTATGTTCAAGTTAAGTTGGAAGGCTATGCAATAGCCGTTTCCTGAGTTCAAAAAATGTTAAGTCTAAGCGATGGTTAGTCGCCGAGAGAAATATGTCGGGACTGTGGTTCAGTCGCCGAGGCAACCCTGGTTTGGGCTCTGCAAAGAAGTGTGAAAAGGGGAAGAAAAGCAAAGGAACTAAGTGATGATGAGACCATGCATTACGTTAAGTCTAGAAGTTAGCGTAGGCGCGTGGTCATGGACAACTTGTCGACAAGGGCGATGGTTCTTCGGATCGGCAACCTTGGGCCAGGGACCGATCCGGCCTAGGAAGAACAGGGTATAGCCGAGCTGGGTAATAGGCAATCGGTATGTCGGGGACTTGCATCGGGGATCGCCACCTGCGTGCAAGGGTCCCGAATGCTAGGCTATGTCCACGATGGCTAGTTAATGCCAGTGACCATTCATATAGATGTGTCGGCACGGGCGGCAATCCGCGTGTGTGTCTTTGGATTGAGTTGAGTTGAATGTGTATGCAGTTAGAGAACACAATGTTTGGGCCTAAGATTTGGCTGCAATGAAGGCGGCGTACTTCGGCACGAGATGTGGCGTCGAGTGTTAAGTCGTTAGCATAGAGTTGCATGAGTTAGGCTTGAGCTGTTGTGAAGTTAAGTCGAGAAGGGCCGTAGGGCAAGTTGTGTGAAGTTACGTTGAGTTGCTGGGCACGACCTCCAAATGTGAGGCACGGCCGAGTTGTCAAAACTAAAGTATAGGCAAGATTAAGCGAGAAGGTACTGCCTCGGAGATATTGAAGCACGAATCGAGTTCTTGGCACGACCAAGTCGTTATGTCCCAGAGTTTGGCACGAAAGACAAGTATGAGTTGGTGTGTTGACAATGCAAGCACGAGAAAGGTCTAAAGGCAAGGAAATGGAGTCTATCGTGTAGTTGCGTCTCTAATTATGGCCGTAAGACAAGCACGACTTGATAGGTTAACGTTGTTGAGTGGACGTTGCTGTATGCAAGCACGGGGTAGTCCTCAGACACAAGTATGCCAAGGCGTCCGTCATAAAACTGACCCTAAGACAAGAGTAGAAATACAATTGATAAGAAGAGACTGTGTTACATAAAGTAAATCAAACGTGTTGGTTTTGTATGGGTGGACGAGAAGCTCACCCCACCAGTACAGTTAAGTACTGATACCCACACAGTGTTTCATGTGCAGGCACAGGTAGAAGCTCGTGGCGTGGAGCTCTCTTGGATGCGTCGAGGCACGGAGTTCCTTGGCGATTCGAAGCGTGCGGTCGCGTGGAGTGAAGATTTATACAGGACATAATGTATGGACATCGCCTTCCGAAGCTTCCGCTGACTCAAGCATTGTATCGAGAGATGAGAGAGAGAGTGACTTGTAAAACGAGAGAAAAGTGAGCACGAGAGACTTGTAATCAAGGCCTTACGCCTATTGTAATCTGAATGTTCAATATCAATAAGAGTTCTTTTTGAATAACTTGTGTTTTGTCTTTAAATTTTCGCTGCATGTTCAATGTTTCTGCTTGGGACTTCTGTGCGACGACCCCGTCGCCGCCGATGAAATCGGTCGTTATGCAACTGCCTTGTACGAGCGCAATCTAGGCTCGTGCGACATCACGTCTTAGCGAGGACGATCGCTCCTACGGGAGCGGGACGTGACATCGGCCCCATATTGACCCTCAGCCTCTCGAGCCTCGTGGAGGACCTCCTCCTCCACTCGGTACGCCTCCCCCCAGCTCTTGTCCGGAAGGACTACGACCGACTGGCCGGCTTTTTCCACCGGAGTACTTCAGTGTTATTATGCCTTAAGTTGGGGTACCACTCAAGCATTTGAGCCACATTCCGTTAAGCGTTTGGACGGAATGTTATCACAGTTACTGTAATGTTCATTAATTAAACGTATGTTATTTTAATGTAAAGAATAATAGATCGAGTACTTCAGTGTTATTATGCCTTAAGTTGGGGTACCACCCAAGCATTTGAGCCGCAAGCGTACAAAGATCGTCTCAAGGATAAATTCTAGCCTCATTCTTCTTACCATTCTCTCTACCGTGTCTTCACCCTACTCAGTTCTTTTTTAAGACGATTTAGTACAACAATCTTGAGACAATATTCCACTCTGACGACATGAAAATAAAATCCAACACCTGCCTTCGGAAATAATTTTACTTTCATGAAAATATTGGTTGGATGTATTAATTATAATTTTTGGACGGTAATATCCTCAGTGACATCGACTAAATTTAAATAGCAATAGCACCATAAAATTGAAAAAATATTTGTAAAAAAATAACATAATATTCTCTTTCATGTCTAAATCAAACATGGAAATGAAAAAAAAAAATTGATGGGTACGACAATGTTAAATTCCTTTCGAAAATGGAAAGTGGATTCCTAGAAATACCAAACTAAAATCCAAATTTCAGGACGCGGGAGTTTTGGAAAATCTGGATAGCCGCTACAAAACCTAGACTAGTAACAAAAAGTTGCTTGTAAGCGAACTTGATAATTTCAAATTGGTTTCCAATCATATAAGCTCTCTAAAAAGAATTGAAATACTTCCAAGGCTCTTGTCATTCAGAAGTCATCAAAACGAGAATTCTCTATAGCTGTTTGCAGTGATGCAAGTTTGTCCTGCCTTCTGTCCATTTCTTGATCAAGAAAGATGCATATATCTCCCCCAAGTAGCAACAAAAGAATTGCCACATGCTTCTTTAAATCACTTCTCAAGCAAGATGATTCATTAACAACATCCAAACTCATCAACAATCGTTGGAAATGATCCCTACACCCAGGGCTCAAGTTTTACCCACATTCTACTCCCACTTCAATTAATGAAATACAAATTCTACTCGTACAATCTACAAAATTGACTGGGTATTGTTTAATACCACAGACACTTCAAGTGTATGCTGATTTGAAGCCTTCTGTAAGAGCAACAACCTTAGCCGGCAACTTAGCTTGGACCCTTGCTAAAGCTTGGCGGATATCCTACCGAGAAGAAGAAATCGTCATTTCAGCAATATTCAGTAGAGATGAGGAAAAGGGAAATAGGGAAAGAAGATGGACAGACATGGCTAACAACAGAATACTCACCTCTATCTTGTACCGGGACGAGAAGTGGGTGAGCAAGATAGCCTTGTTATGGAACCACTGAGCATGCTCCATAATCTATAACATCCCAACAAAGAAATCAGTTAAATTTCAACTCGTGCCGTATTGTAATGTTTACCATGAAAGAGTATACGATTATGCAGGGACGGCCCTGGCCCAGGGCGGCTAGGATGAGCGCCCAGGGCCCCATGGAATATGAGGGCCAAAAATTATATAATATAATATATATAATATTAATATATTATATTAGTAATCTTGTATCCAAAATAGAACTAATATGTAACATGACCCTTTTTTTTTACCACAAAACAATTGTGGTGTAGTGGTTAGTACGTTACACTTGCACACTAGAGGTCCTAGGTTCAATTCTTGGTTGTAACATTTTTAAAATTTACTTTTATTTCAAAAAAAATCATATTATATCTGGGCCCCATTTTGAAAGTTTGCATAGGCCCCCCATGAACTCAAGGCCGGCCCTGTGATTATGTACTTTATGGAGCTGAACTTGATCAGAGTTATACTCGAGTCTGGATAAGTTATGACTACTCTCCTATGTAACTTCTACCGAGCTTGGAATTTTTATTGGATATTATGCTTGTAAATAAATCTTCCATAAATTCTCTCTCATGGATATCTTCCTATAGTTAGATCATAACTGTCTTTCGCAAAAAATAATTTGCATCTTCCTTAACAGAGCTGAATGGAAATAAGGATTCATGTAGACGACCCCATAAATTTGGAATAAAAGGGTTTTCTTGTTTGTATTGGAAAAAGAGTTTATGAGTGGAAGCACCACCATATAACTAAGTCAGGCTTTCAGTTAAGAATTTAAGACAAATCAATGGAAGTATCACCTTACAACTAAGTTTTCACTTTTATCCCTGGATTTTGGTTTAGATAGTTTATAACCGATATGATTGAAGACCAAAATCATTTACGCATATATCGTATTTCATGACTACTCGACATCAAACATGCAACAGACAACTAACACTGACAGTTAAATATAATAAATTGTGGCCTGCTTGATTTGTCAGGTTTCATCATAATTTCATTTGACACAATTCTGTGAGTACTAGCTAGAAATTGACCAAATAAATCCAAATCCAGTAATCTTCTAATAGTTAGACTGGCTAATTATCATCTAAAATTGCACATGCATATAGGTAGATAATGTGTGAAGAACTAGGCACCTCCAACAAGTGCATATGGCCATGTTCCCGTGCATGCTCAATATCACATTCTTCATCCAGAAAAGTTGCCTGCAAACGAAAACCAAATAATATGCGTTCCATGGAACTACAGGACAATATTACGGTTCGTAAGTGACGAACTTTTAGCTCAGAGGAAGGCTACCTCTGTGATGAGAACTTTTGCTCTCAGGGCATCAGCATTCCGTGGCTCGAGTATGAAATCAGACGTTGTGTCACCTGTGAAAGCAACCTCTGGAGATAATATGGTGTCTGTAATCTAACAAAGGTAGGTTGCAATTAATCGTTGAAATTTCTGATAATAAACATATTCAAGTAAATTAAGTGGAAAAAGAAACAAGTCATTCATATGAACAGGTTCTTTACAAACCTCAACACCGGAATCCTTTAATTTTTTGATCTGGGTGCCCTTTAAATGAGCATACTGCTTCTTTAGCTTCTTTCTGACCGAGTAAATTACATATCCCTGAATGAAATAGACCAACAGTTTTGAAAGAATGTGACGCAGCTAAAGTAAGTGATATATAGAACGGGAGCTGCACTATTGATTATTATATAAACGATATTCTAGGCTTTATACAATAAGCATACCTGGCTGGGTATGACATGGTGAGTTCTGAATGGTCTGACAACAAGGTCATTACGTATCTCGTAGGTCTCGCCTAATATTATGAGGAAAAATCAATATAAGTACATATAATATCGATGAGCAAATAGTAAACGAAGGCTTAATATTCGTACCCACATCCAACGCAACTAATTCAAGCTTCAGTTCATCGTGACTCATGGACCGATGAACCTCGAATAACTTCTCCACATCTGCTTTAATGCACGGTGGGACAAATACTGTAGGAGGTTTCAAGCTATATAGTCCTCGAGTTGCTACATACATCGGGAGACCTCCCTGCAATATTAGTTGCATGTTCACTCCAGTTTATACTTCCTAGCAAAATCAATGATATAACTCCAAGCACAAGATAATTAAGGTCAATAAACCATGTAAATGCTCTAAGAACACACAAAAGTCTTAATTAATCATCACTTAAGGCCAAGGAAGATGGGTTAAGGAGTAATCTAAATAAAGTGCAGTGACTCTAAGAAACTAAAATTTAAACAACCTTTACTTTCTTAACTTTCAGTGTTAAAAAATCATGTTGTCAAGCCTTCTTAAATTTATTTATCACAAACTCTTAATCTTCATTATAAGAAATGTGATGAGTATAGATTTAACTAATATCTGGTGCTAACTGTTTTTAAATAAGCTTGATTCTGATAAAGATAACATTATGATTCTCATGTAAAGCTGTGTTCTTATTCAAGCCTCTTCGATTAGTAAGAAAAGAAACCCTTTTATCAAAAAGAAGCCACGTGGGAGCATTCAGTCTACAACTATCCAAACTCTATACATACTAAAATATAACCCCTTCACTTGCAACTAATCACATGTGCTACATCAATTTATCATAACAAATATTGCATACTATTTCAAACACACAAAAGTTTCACTCGAGGACTGTTCGGTTACCCATAAATGGAACATGCAACATTCGTTGCATGCGACATTTGTTGTTGAAGTGGTGGTGTTTTTGGCGGCATGTACAAGATCCATGTTTGCAATTATGTAATTAGCATGCTTGGTTGTACTTTTGATATTGTGAAGTTTTCTGGTTGTGAAATTATGAAATTGAATGGAGAGAGAATAGAGTAAATGATATAAATGGTGTAATAAATTTTGTCGTAAGTGGTATTGCTTCCATCTTAGTTGCAACAAGTGTTGCATGCATTGCTACTTACAGATCAACCAGCCCTTTAGTTGTGCATTAAGATTCCAACTATGTAGCAAAGACACAGAAAATTGTGTCTACATCCGTATCTGTATTGTGTTTGTACCATTTTCCGTGTTATTTGTGCAACATAGATAACTACTTATTGTATATATTTGAAAATGTGTATCTCGGATTGTATCAGTGTCAGTATTTGTGCAACACAAGTTTCCAATCACACATTAATTACTCACAAATGAGATACTGGTGCTAGCTAACTAGTTTATAGACTCTTCTTTATATTTTTGAAGTACTTGCCACAGTACCAAAACTTTTAGGGCGCATTCGGGAACAAGGCTTCAAAAAGAAAATTGGGGTTTGGTGGATTTAGGCCTCCAAACTCCAAATCACTAGACTCCAGTGCTTTAGGGAAGTTTTGGAGTTTGGATAAACTCTTATCCTAATTCCAAAACAAACCAAAAGTGGAGTTATCAAAACTTCAATTTTTTGGATTATCCCAACTCAAAATTGCATCATCTTTCCTCCCCTCTCCTATAAAATCCTTCTCACAAATTTCATCTTTTATCTTGCATTTTTCTTGGGTAGCACCTTCTCTCAGTCGACATGATTTGCATATTTTAGATTCTAAATTGAGGTCAACGAAAATAGGTAATGTTGATTTGTTTATTAGAATGAGTAATATTATTGCTTTTTAATGAAACTGTGGTTGATGAAAATGGGAAGTAGTAATTTGCCTATTCGAATGAGTAGACTTCCGATTGTTTTTTTGTGAAATTTTGGATTGATTACAATGGGTAATGTTATTTGCATAATGAATTGGTATAGAGGTTTGGCACTATATAAAATTATAGACGAGAATTGTAAATTTAGCTGCTTCAAGAAGTTGAGGATGATGGACTATTTAGCTCATGAAGTTAACAATTATCAAATCCTAGTAATTATTTTGAGAACACAAACTCCAAAATAAACCCTAGTCCACAAACGTCCCAAAAATTAACTCCAAACTCCAGTTAACTTAAGGGTTTGTTTGGATATGTGAGAGTGCATTGAAAGTGGTTTGAAATTATCACTTTTATTGCAATTTACCGTTCGTGTAGGTAGTTTCAGTGTTTGGATATCACTTATAACTCCATTACAAGTGGTTGTGATATGACATTACATTGCAAATGAAACTGTCATTAATTTCTTCTTTCTCAGTTGCAGGAAAAATGGATTGCAACTTCATTACAAGTGACTATGCTCTCTACTTTTTTAATTCTCATCTACACTTTCATGTTGTCATCCAAACAAAATAGTTTGAAACTCCTCACCTGCAGGGGACAAAAACTATGTATCCAAATATATTTTGAAAAGTTATACATTCACACTTTCATTGCAAGTACTCTGCATTACAACATGTTGAAAGTGACACTTTCATAGTTTCGAGGAGCTACAAGCATCCAACCAGCCCCTCAACAGAGTTCCGTAACTTGAAACTCCGACTTCAAGTTTCCAAATAAACCTAGCTCCATTATAACAAAACTTTGTTTCCAAACCGGTTGTAAGTCGTGTTTCAAATACTTCTCTTTTTGTGGCATGTAACTAGGATGCTTGGTAGCTAACTTTTTCTTTTCTTTTGCTACAAATAGAAAGTCGTTGTTTAGTCGTGTAATAAAATGTCGTCGCATGTGGCATCGCAAAAGCACAAAAGGGAACTATAACTGCCAAGGAAACTTTTACAATGCCCACGGATTTTTAAAGGTGGATTATAGCTTCATTTGGTTCTCGAAAAGGAAAGGAAAGAAATTCAATACTTTGCTCTTTCATTTCCTTTGGAATTCTTTTTGGTGTTTGGAAAAGCCAAAGAAAATTGGAAGGGAAACTGAATCCTTAGAGTAGGAAAGTAAATCCTTGGGTGGATGGGAGGATCCATTTTCCCCTATTTTCCCTTTCTTCTCATTGGCATCCAAACACAAGAAATGAATGAATTTCCTTTTCCAAGTCCATAATTCCGCGAACCAAAACTGCCCTTAATTTACAAGAAAAACTATAAATTTTATTTTTTTAAAAACTGTAGTAAATTGAGGGCAGTTTTGGTAACCCATCATCTTGAGAATCCGGAGACATTGTAAAAGCTTCCTTGGCAATTGCAGGTCCGAAATGAAAAAAAAAGGAGAAAAAAAAGAAGTAGAAAAAGCTCACGATGTGGTCGAGATGGGCGTGGGTGATGAAGAGGTTGTCCTGGCTGACGGCCCTGGCGGGGCAGCGGCCGATGTCGAAGGCGGAGTTGAGGGCCGGGAGGAGGACGCAGGTCTCGTGGCCCCCCACGGAGACCCCCTCCACTGCGTAGCCCTCCACCTCCACCCCCCTCGTTCACCTCGGCCCTCGCGCGCCGGTACTCCTCCTCCTTGTCCATGGCCCGCTCGATGGCGGTCACGTACCCGAGCCCCGTCGGCGCCGCCGGCTGCTGCTGCTTCCGGTTCCTGGGGGAGGCGGCGCGGCAGCACAGGGGATCGCCGGTGGGGGTGGGGAGGGTGGTGGGGATTGGGAGCAGTTTGTGGGGGATGGGGAAGGGGGCGATGGAGTATGGGAATGGTATGGGTGTATTCATTTTGATGAAGGGAGGAGGAAGAGGAGGGATAGCCAAGGTTTTAGGGGGATAGGGCTATTTTGTTTGGGTAATTTCTAAAGACACTCCACAATTTGCTGCAGGACAGTAGAGTCCTACGACAATTCTAACATAAAGTAGGATGGACTGTCAATAAAGTTGGTAGTCATAAAAAATTTGAATATCTATTCTACTATATAATAAAACTTAGATGGTGAAACTTTTGAATTCCGAAAATACCCTTATATACTTATACTAATTAAAAATAGTTCATTAATTTTAATAAGGACAACTTAGTAATTAGGAAGACTATCCTTTGGTCTTCCTAAAGAGTCTTCCTAAACTAATTAAGAAATATTAAAATACGTGCAAGGCACGTGTACATATGCTAGTTAAGATAGATTGTGAACGAAGTTGGCAGTCTTAATGGGCTGGCCTGGAATAAAATATAAAGTGTCTTTAGAAATTATCTTTGTTTGGCAAATGTTAAAGGACATTTACAATAAGCGCACGGCTAGTTTGACCGTAGTTTTTGTGACCGCACCTGGTTGGTCGCCACGTGACCGTCTCCCACTGGCTTTCTCTAGTATAAATTTTAAGAAATAATTTTTTAATACTTAGTTAACAAATTATTATTATAATAAATTAATTAGTAATAAGTCATTAGGGTTATTAAATATCAATTAAGTATTAGTCAAACGTAATTAATTAATTATCTTAATCAAGTATTTAGTAATTTATTTCTTGATTAACAAAAACTAATTAAATATTGTTGATTACCTACTAGTAGTTAAGTTAATTTAATGTATATAATTATCTTTTGTTTAATTGCTTAAATTAGTATATTTTATTGTATAATTATGGTAGTTGATTAGTTATAAAATTAATTTAGTTATTACTTAATAAATATATGTTAATAACAATTACTAATTTAATAGTTTTAAATTAATTAATTAATAAATAAAAATATTATTCTAATCCACTTTCATTCTTTTTTATTACACCTCACACACCTACACATCATTACAGTTTGAATTCTGTCGGCTCCGTCTGGTGTCCGTGTTGCTTTCTACTTGATTTATAAACACGAGTTTTTAAAAAAAAAGAAGAAGAAGTGGATGTCCGATTGGACCGGCCTTGGGTTTTTTAGTAGGAGACCGGTGAACCGGCCCGTAATCCTTCCACTGTCCGAAGCAGGAGTTAAAGGCTGCTATGTGAAACCAGCCTCACACGGTCTCCTCCGTTCTAAGGAAGACTCGGCCCAAGCCTTTGCATGATCCAGGCAAATTAGGGGTAACCGAAACCGAATAAGCAAAACCGAAACCAAACCGAATTTGCCCAAAACCGAATCAAACCGAACCGAATTAACTCGTTTCGGTTTTCGGTTTATTCTGTTTATTCAATTTTTTTGCGCTTTTTTTTAATATATAGTAACTAAATATATCTAGACAATTTAGTATACCTATAGTATATACCTATAATTATTAGTATCTACCTATATACATATATATATATATATATAATATATATATATATATTTATAATTAAATGAAATTTTCTAATTCGGTTTTCGGTTTTGGACCGAATAAGAAAAATAGTATTTTCAAAACCGAACTGAATTTTTTAAAAAATCAAACTCAACCTCTTATTCGGTTCAGTTCGGTTCGATTTTCGGTCCAAAACCGAATAATGCTCACCCAAGGCAAACCACTCTCATTCTTTCAATTTCCACTTTCTTATCTAACCATAATCAAACATGTTTTAGTATTTTGTATAGATATACACTTTCCAACCATAAAAGTGAAAATCCAAATATTATTCCAATTGTTTTTTACCAAACAGGCCCTTACAAGAGATTTTGCAAAGTTCCACTTCTTGCTGTCAAAGAAATGTTTACAGCAGCATTCGTTACAAGCACCTGATAAAACATCTTCAAGCAACATTGGTAGCATAGTTCAAGGGATGAAGCTTTGGAAAAGTGACCAAACCAATTACAACAACAATTTTTTTACTCCAACCATAATTGGAAGGAATAATACATTTCACTGTAGGATCGACCCCACCCAGCCAAAATATGCTATGTCTCCACTTGCTGACCAACATTTGAGATTTTCTTACTCGATCTCTGCCGGTACTTTAGATGCACATCAAAACTAGATGTGGCAAAGTTTCAAGCTCCAGAGATATACTCAGCAAGTTATCAAAGAACTCAGGGAACTGCGACTGACGGGCATTATATTGGTACAATGTACAGCATCCTCAGATCTAAACGATCTCTTCTTCTTCGTATGTACAAGTACTACAAGTCTACGACGGAAAGTGCGCCGCAACAGTGGAGTTCCGGAAAATTACATCCGAACACACGACCATCTTTGAGCTGGAATTGAGTATGTATGCATTTTGGAGGGTGAATCCGTGGACGATTGGCAGGGGAAATCCTTTCCTCAGGTGAGAATTGATGATCGGCATAAATACTGTATTGAGGAAAACCCACATCGTCTCCTGTCAAAAAATAATTATGTGTCAGAAAAAAGATGCATCCATGCCTTCTCCTTTTGCAATCGTAATCCAGAAACGAGAATAATAACGAAGGCGCATGAGAACAGAAGTTGTAACTTGGTGGTCTGGGCTCAAGGCGTGTACAAATACTAAAAAATGGCCATTTTTAACCACTCTTGACATTCTAAGGGCCCTATTACTGCAATTTGTAAAAAAATAAAAAAGCCTAAATCTAAAAATGAAGATTTCACATTAGTAGTAAATACAGAGGTTAAAAGATTTGGGACCTTCCGGTTTTTGGGGCCATGTGCGATCGCATAACTTGCACATGCTCAGAAACGGTCTTGTCTGGGTCTTGGGTTAGAGGCCTAGCCTAAACCAATAAACTCGCATTTGTAGACTAACCAAGCCAGCCCTATCTTTAAGCTGACCACTACCAGTTTGAGTAGATTTGAAGGCAGGGGCAACTTTTAACTTAAACCAGTAATAGAGGCTGAATAGTTGACTATATAGGCCATTTCCTAAAGATAAATGTCATATAAAACTAATATCGACAGGTTGAAATTACATTAGGTCACATATTCCAGTATATATGTCATACAATAATTAATTTACTTCCAAAATCATTGTGTTTCTGCAGGCTTCCTTGCAGATTATGTACGTTTGAGGTCAAACCGAACCTTCCCTGTGCCAAAATGACAAGCCCAAATGACTTATCGACGAGTTTGGAAGCTCAAGCTTACAAGAAATGACAGGCCATTTTTCCTTAAGATCAAATCCTACCATCCCTGCTTAAAGTTGTTCCAAGACTGCTTAAGCTCATCAAACTTAACTAATAGCATAAGGGACTCATGAGCGTATTATTGCACCTGATGTCGAGTAAATATACTTCAACTAAATAACTTTGCATTAACTAAAAGCAGTGTTCTAAATGGCGGTTGAGGCGGCCGCCTAGGCGGTAGGCGGTCTCTCTCCGCACCGCTTTTCGGTAGGCGGTGGAGTAGGCGGCCAACGGAGGTTTGACGGTATAGGCGGAGGTGAGGCGAGGTAGACGGGCGCCTAGATGGATCAATACCTAACAAGATGTTTTGGCCAAAAGGTTTTGCAAACATTATGGACCTATGGTTTACTTTTACAAAAATAAAAGTTCATAAATTTTTGTTCTACAACTTAGTTATGCATGGAACACCCTTAAATATGTATATTATGCAAAAACACCGGTAAAATAGTAAAAAATGTCCAAAATGAATCAACCGTCTAGGTGGCACCTCAACCGCCTAGGCGGTAGGCGGACTCTCTCCGCCGTACACCCCCTACCGCCGTTTAGAACCTTGCATAGAAGTAGAATTAATGAGTAAGTATTGAGAAAAATAATCATGATAGGACTCCCCATATGTAACCTTAACATTTGCCACTCACCAGAACATAGTTTAAGAATTTCTCGCGACATGCAAGAAGTAATTAAGCTATGTTCTCTACCTGAATCAGAAACATATGGAAGTTCCCACTTTACTCCACTTCAGATTCAAGGTGAAGTCTTGTAATCTGGCTTCACCAGCTAAGTTATTCCCTGAAATCTTCACTACACCTGAAACAGAAATTACCTGCAGGAAAAAAAAAAACATAATTATTTTTACATATCACCGTGACAAAGGTGAAGTTCTTTATCAAGGCTCTAAAAGGGATAAACATCAATTTAGTAGGCCAATACACAGAATCAGTATACGGGATCCAAGAAAGCAATCACAGGAGGTAAAGTTAATGACCAAGTCAGTTCGCCTTCACTTGGCATTAAACCGAACAACTTCGTAGAAGTCACTCCCTCGTAATCTAAAGGTCAAGGTGGAAATTATCAAGTCAAGCGAGTGGACCGCAAAATTGTCAAACCAGGATTATTCTCTGCGAAGAACTTGA
>JANAVB010008156.1:0-7500 GCA_029216955.1 Iris pallida
CGCGTGGCCCCTCCCCGTTGGGGCGGCGCGCTCAGTATACAGTTTTCCTTGCGCCCCACCGCGCCGGGGTTCGTTATGCCGCCCGGCCGGCCCCACGCGCGCCGCCGGGGCGTGTGGTGTCCGGGGCCGCGGGCCGCACGGGGTGCCCCGCCCGAGGACGGGCACCGCGTGTTGACACGTTCTCGTCCGTCCGATGGTTCGGTTATCGACAATGATCCTTCCGCAGGTTCACCTACGAAACCTTGTTACGACTTCTCCTTCCTCTAAATGATAAGGTTCAATGGACTTCTCGCGACGTCGCGGGCGGCGAACCGCCCCCGTCGGCGCGATCCGAACATTTCACCGGACCATTCAATCGGTAGGAGCGACGGGCGGTATGTACAAAGGGCAGGGACGTAGTCAACGCGAGCTGATGACTCGCGCTTACTAGGAATTCCTCGTTGAAGACCAACAATTGCAATGATCTATCCCCATCACGATGAAATTTTCAAAGATTACCCGGGCCTGTCGGCCAAGGCTATAGACTCGTTGAATACATCAGTGTAGCGCGCGTGCGGCCCAGAACATCTAAGGGCATCACAGACCTGTTATTGCCTCAAACTTCCGTGGCCTAAGCGGCCATAGTCCCTCTAAGAAGCTGTAGTGCCCCGACCCGCAAAGTCAATCGGAGGAATCGAAACGCCGACGGCGTTGGAACTTAGCCTTGCAACGGCTCGCCCGAAGACATCGATCAGGTGGGGGAGTTTCGGTGAACTTACTCCATCTTAGCTTGCACCTAATAAATCGTGTTTTCAACTTGCACAAGTTAGGCTTGATAATAAAAGCGACGCACCAACATAGCTAAGGGAATAATCCCGTCCCGTCGGAATGTCCTAGAACATGGAAAATGGTCCCACGGTCAAATAGAAGTCGGCTCAGCGTGCTTTTAAATGACACTCGATCCTTCGATCCCGTGGCTTGGGAGAAGGAAGTTGGCCTATGTTGCTAAGTTGCCCCGACACGAGAAATAGCCTAAACCATAGGCGTCGCCTGCGTAAATGCTTGCTGAAGCAGGCACGGTCCCGTAGTGCAAGGCTTGGCATTGCCTTCGCATGTCCCGTTGGTCCCGTCGACTTGTCCCGATACTTGAATAAGCCTAAGTCATAGGCGTCGCCCGCACGAATGCTTAACAAAGCATGCACGGTCCGGTCCCGCAAGGCTTGGCATAGCCTTTGTACGTCCCGCAAGTTAAGTCGTCTTTGTACGGCTTGTTGGCTTAAGTCTAGGCACCCAAGACTTGGTTGTAAAGTCGACCCCGTGCCTAGCACGTTCCCTCGATGCGTAGCTCGGCGTAGCCTTCGCTCGTCGAGTCATTGCCCGTACAAGTCAAACAAGAGTTATGCTGGGCTATTGAAGCCTTTGCTAGCACTGTCCCGCTCTAGCTGCGGTTGTCAAGTCAAGTAGTCCCTTGAGAATAAGGCTCGTCGTATAAGTACATGACTTGAGCGTTAGCATCGCCTAGAGAACCATACCTGTCTAAGGCACGAGCCACGGCCGAATACTCTTAAGCATGCCGGTCCCGTCCGGTCATGTCCTGCTTGAATACTTTTAAGCATGCCGGTCCTGCCCGGTCATGTCCTGCCTGAATACTTGATAAGTCCCGCACACGAGATTGGTCCCGCGGCTTGGGAGTCTCGATAGAATAAAGGAATACATGGTCATGTTAAGGAAAGACTGGATAGATTGGATAGATCGAGTCTTGCATGGTCATGGACAACTTGTCGACAAGGTGTAGTCTTCTCGGGTGATCTCCTCCGGGGCACCGGGATCATCCGCCCGGGAGAAGCGAGTGTGGCTCAAAGTAGGATGCTGGATGACCGCATGGGAGTATCGGCGCTTCCGGGGCTAGCTACCCTTAGAAGGGCGGACCGATACCCCCGTCGAGCCATGTCCAAGATAGCTTGAAATTGCTAGTGACCACTCATGTAGATGTGTCGGCAATAGCGGCACACCGCGTGTATGCCTTTGGATTTGGGTCTAGTGCTTGAATGCAGGTCCTGTTGGTAACACAAGGTCTGGGCCTAAGACTGGGCTGCAGCGTAGGCACCGTGCTTGTCACGATAGATTGGCGTCGGGATGTCCATGAGATTAATGCTAGGTTTGGAAAAGTCTTGTCTAAAGTTGGTTCATGAGTCGACCAGGAAGGCCGCAAGGCGGTAGCACGATAAGTCTTGATAACTTGCGAGGCGCGGCCTCAATCTTGAAGCACGAGCAAAGTCTAAGTAAAGTCTAAGGCACGACCTGCACCAGTCGTCCCGTTGCCGTCCCTTGGCACTTGAATCGTTAGCACAAGAATTGGTCTAGTGGCGCTTGAGTTTAATCAAAGGTCCTGGCACGGCCGAGTTCACGTGAATTGCCCCTCGACAAAGCACAGTCTTGAACAAGTCTAAGTTTGGAAAAGAATGTGGCACGACCCTGCCGTCCCGCCTTGAAGTTTGGTCAAGTACCTAAGCGATGAGGCACTGCCTCGATCAAAACACACGTTGGCAAGATAGCGTGACCCTGTCGTTGCACGACCTTGTCGTTGCATCGCTAGTTATCAACTGAGACGTCCTTGTCCTAAAATGCATCCTAAGGCAAGACTAGAAAGACAATTGAAAGGGTTTAAGCTGCACAAAGTAAATGAAACGTGTCGGTTCTGTATGGGTGGGCGAGAAGCTCACTCCACCAGTACAGTGGTACTGACACCCACATAGTGTTTCATGTGCAGGCACAGGTAGAAGCTCGTGGCGCGGAGCTCGCTTGGATGCGTCGAGGCATAGAGTTCCTTGGCGAGTCGAAGCGTGCGGCCGCGTGACCTGAAGACTTATACAGGACATAATGTATGGACATCGCCTTCCGAAGCTTCCGCTGGATTCAAGTATTGTATCGAGAGAAGAGAGAGAGAGCAGAGTGACTTGTAACATGAGTGAAAAGTGAGCCTGAGAGACTTGTAATCGGCCTTGCGCCCACAGTATTCAATATCAATAAAGAGATTCTTTTGAGTTACTTGTGTCCATGTGTTCTTCTTTAAATTCCGCTGCAATGTTTTTAATGTTTCTGCTTGGGACTTCTGTGCGACGACCCCGTCGCCGCCGATGTAATCGGCCGTTATGGAATTGCCTTGCACGAGCGCAATCTAGGCTCGTGCGGCATCACGCCTTAGCGAGGACGATCGCTCCTACGGGAGCGGGGCGTGACATAATGGTATCAGAGCACGGCTTTACGTCCTTGGACTTCATGTCGAATTTCTCAGTTTTGAAAGCTCGTCGTTGGAAAATAAGTGTACGCTCTCTCTCGATTGTCCCTCGGCATGTCCATACAATAAGTCTAAATATTTTCGAAAGCTCGTACAAGCGTTCACTCAAACGCATTGATAGGCAAGGCCTTTGTGCCGAACGTTGCAAACTTGACTCGATTGAAAACACGTGCTAATGTTAGCAAGTCGCGCGTGTGCCCGAATAGTACTACGTCGACCTTAGCAAGTCGCATGCATGCCTAATTAGTCCAAACGTCGACCCTAACAATTGAGCTTGCAAACTCAACATTTAGTCCGCACGGGATAGCCATGCGCACGGCCTTTTGGCTAAGTTGCGTCGCGTATCGCGCACCTCGACTTTTGGTGCAAACGAGTGCGAGCGATACCAATTACCGCTCGATCAGGAACGAGCTACAGTTAGAATGTCTATCGATAGGAATGCTATCGAGTTAACGCTTAAGCGTAACGGAGGATCGACTTGGATTTTGAGATATAGTGCGAACGACTTTGTGCGTCGGTACAACGCGAGCGACAACGCTAGTGATTCGTCGAACGAATCTAAGAGATGTCTTAGCGCATGATGCGAACTTGATTGAGGACTAGAACGGATGGCTCGAATCCGAGTGGTGTATGGATTTTTCTTGGAAATCATTCGAGCGAAAATTGAGGATTTCGAGTATGTCGGCGAGGCGATGCGATCGCGCAAAGCCTTAGAGCGCGTCACGTTTAGTTGGACGTGACTTCGTGCGTCTCGAACGAGCATCTCGTTCGGACGACTTGCGACGTAGGCAATACGAGTAGAAATCGATATCGAAATGATTCGAACCGATGAATGAAAATGAATGGTCTTGATCGAGGAAACTTAGAGGAATCGCACGTACGATTTCGGATTGGTACAAATGAAATGTGACTTGAATTCTGAACGACGATCTTGAAACGAGCTTGAGGAATAGTGATCGAGCTTGATCTTGAATATCGAGGAAATTGTGGGGTATCTAACTCGGACAATAGCATCAGTCGCACGACTCGAAATTGGTCGCAAGGAAGATCGTCAGGTTACACATATCGTCGATGGTATTGAGGCGTATCAGAGACCGATATGCGATAACTCGGGGGTACTCTGACTCGGCAAATGACGAACGTGCAAATGTTACTGTTCCGATGGATGTTGTAATCGGGATATTGAAATGTATCGAGAAAATGATAAACTTGGCTCGAGGATTTTCTAGTTGAATGAATGACAGTCGGACTATCGAAATTGATTGGATGAAAATGAAATGCTTGGATTTACTTCGTCGATAACCACAACTTCGACATTCTTGTCTTATGCGAGCGCAACTCCAGCCTCGCACATGCGTCGCGCCGATTAGGGCGATCACTCTGCGTGAGCGCTGGTATGGTGATTCATACAGCGGGAGTGATCAAACTTGCTTGGCGTGGCAATTTGTATGCTTCGACTTGTGGTTTGACGCGAAGGTGACTCGTGAATGAATCAGTGTGCTTGAGGATTGAGTAGGTCCAATCCGTGTATCGAGAATGAATGAGTCTAGACTCAAACAAGAGTTACGCCCCGATGAGAACGATTATTCTGCGGGCGCGTTGCATGGTGATTCATAAACCGTCGTGGATAATCGGACTCGCGTGAGATTGGGGCGCAACGTATTGTCGAGCTAGATGACCTTGTGATTGAGTACACGAATTGGTTAGAGTTGGAGATTGAACGGATTTGAATTCCGTGCAACGAACGTGTTGATGCGAATAGGTGATCGTGCTCGATGTTTAGAAATCTGAGTGACGCGAGCTTGGGTAGAAAACCCCGTACTACCGACCATGGTTTGACCCTAGGATTGGGGTCAGTGTTGGCATTATTGTTGGGGAACTATGATTCCAATCCTGACATTGACTTAGCCTCGAAAAGATTGGCCTAGCGGTTAGGCGAAACGTCCCTGTTGCAAGTGTTATCAATCGAAGGATTGATTTAGAGGATTAGTTTAAATGGATAATGTAAATCACGAATGTAGGAAATCCTGCTCACGAGACTCGGCTGACATGCATATATTTCAGGGACGCCTGGGTATGTGCACGATGCGACTCGAGTGAGAATGTCAAACTCTCTATCATGCGGCTTGGTTGAATGCATGTATTTTGGGGACGCTTGGAATGCGTGCACGATCCAGCCAAGTGATACGTTGAGTTCAAACACGACTGGGGAACGAGAGTGTCGAGATCTTGAAATCGTGTTAACGGAAAGATTGATAAGTCGTGCGAGCGTAGCTCGGAATCGAAGGAACGCGTAGGCAATGTGCGTACGATTAAGTCTTGGCCATAGAAATGGTAGGATGGCCGGCCCTCAGGAAAGTCTCGAGGACGAGACTTGTTCTGAGTGGTGTATGTTGTAGTGCCCCGACCCGCAAAGTCAATCGGAGGAATCGAAACGCCGACGGCGTTGGAACTTAGCCTTGCAACGGCTCGCCCGAAGACATCGATCAGGTGGGGGAGTTTCGGTGAACTTACTCCATCTTAGCTTGCACCTAATAAATCGTGTTTTCAACTTGCACAAGTTAGGCTTGATAATAAAAGCGATGCACCAACATAGCTAAGGGAATAATCCCGTCCCGTCGGAATGTCCTAGAACATGGAAAATGGTCCCACGGTCAAATAGAAGTCGGCTCAGCGTGCTTTTAAATGACACTCGATCCTTCGATCCCGTGGCTTGGGAGAAGGAAGTTGGCCTATGTTGCTAAGTTGCCCCGACACGAGAAATAGCCTAAACCATAGGCGTCGCCTGCGTAAATGCTTGCTGAAGCAGGCACGGTCCCGTAGTGCAAGGCTTGGCATTGCCTTCGCATGTCCCGTTGGTCCCGTCGACTTGTCCCGATACTTGAATAAGCCTAAGTCATAGGCGTCGCCCGCACGAATGCTTAACAAAGCATGCACGGTCCGGTCCCGCAAGGCTTGGCATAGCCTTTGTACGTCCCGCAAGTTAAGTCGTCTTTGTACGGCTTGTTGGCTTAAGTCTAGGCACCCAAGACTTGGTTGTAAAGTCGACCCCGTGCCTAGCACGTTCCCTCGATGCGTAGCTCGGCGTAGCCTTCGCTCGTCGAGTCATTGCCCGTACAAGTCAAACAAGAGTTATGCTGGGCTATTGAAGCCTTTGCTAGCACTGTCCCGCTCTAGCTGCGGTTGTCAAGTCAAGTAGTCCCTTGAGAATAAGGCTCGTCGTATAAGTACATAACTTGAGCGTTAGCATCGCCTAGAGAACCATACCTGTCTAAGGCACGAGCCACGGCCGAATACTCTTAAGCATGCCGGTCCCGTCCGGTCATGTCCTGCTTGAATACTTTTAAGCATGCCGGTCCTGCCCGGTCATGTCCTGCCTGAATACTTGATAAGTCCCGCACACGAGATTGGTCCCGCGGCTTGGGAGTCTCGATAGAATAAAGGAATACATGGTCATGTTAAGGAAAGACTGGATAGATTGGATAGATCGAGTCTTGCATGGTCATGGACAACTTGTCGACAAGGTGTAGTCTTCTCGGGTGATCTCCTCCGGGGCACCGGGATCATCCGCCCGGGAGAAGCGAGTGTGGCTCAAAGTAGGATGCTGGATGACCGCATGGGAGTATCGGCGCTTCCGGGGCTAGCTACCCTTAGAAGGGCGGACCGATACCCCCGCCGAGCCATGTCCAAGATAGCTTGAAATTGCTAGTGACCACTCATGTAGATGTGTCGGCAATAGCGGCACACCGCGTGTATGCCTTTGGATTTGGGTCTAGTGCTTGAATGCAGGTCCTGTTGGTAACACAAGGTCTGGGCCTAAGACTGGGCTGCAGCGTAGGCACCGTGCTTGTCACGATAGATTGGCGTCGGGATGTCCATGAGATTAATGCTAGGTTTGGAAAAGTCTTGTCTAAAGTTGGTTCATGAGTCGACCAGGAAGGCCGCAAGGCGGTAGCACGATAAGTCTTGATAACTTGCGAGGCGCGGCCTCAATCTTGAAGCACGAGCAAAGTCTAAGTAAAGTCTAAGGCACGACCTGCACCAGTCGTCCCGTTGCCGTCCCTTGGCACTTGAATCGTTAGCACAAGAATTGGTCTAGTGGCGCTTGAGTTTAATCAAAGGTCCTGGCACGGCCGAGTTCACGTGAATTGCCCCTCGACAAAGCACAGTCTTGAACAAGTCTAAGTTTGGAAAAGAATGTGGCACGACCCTGCCGTCCCGCC
>JANAVB010008157.1:0-42500 GCA_029216955.1 Iris pallida
ATGCCTAACATCGTCTTCATCCCGCAGGACATGCTCATCAAACCAACCTACACGATCGCCCGTTATACTACACGGGATACATCGACGACGTGAAGGTGGATCGAAAGCACATAGATCCAGGCTCTTCCATAAGCATCATCCCGAAGGGTCTGCTACATCATCTCCGTATCCCAATGCTCGCCAGACACCTATAAGCACCGCCATCAGTGGTTTCAATTCGGGCAGGAGCTACCCTATGGGAAGATTCGTCTGAAGTGTCAAATTGGCGACCTCCAATCCGAAGTCACCTGCTACGTCATAGATGCAGACACTTCTTACAACATCCTCTTGGGCCCATGGATACACGATTAGATATCGTGCCTTCCACGCTGCTCCAGTGCTTCAAATATGTCGACAAACATGGCTCTGAAGACGGAATTTGCTGACATCGATCCTTTCAAAGGGGTCGAATCTTACTACTCGGACTCCTGCCTATACGAAAAGTCGAAGAGGCACCTTGATGAAGGAAATGTACAAGCTAGTACCGAAACAGCCACAATCAGAAGAGCCTCTGACGATCCACCTCCAAGCTCGCAAACCGGGCAGGTTCGCACCCCTTACTGCCACTCTACGGAGAGATGCGATCAACCTCTCGGCACAGGAAGAGCAGATGATAATTTGGCTGCCAAGATCCGGCCAAGTGCCGAGACCCACAACGGGGCCACTGACAATTAGACTGCCAAGAGTTGGTCAACCCCAAACGGAGAAGCTCAATCCCTCCGATAGGCCACTAACGATACGCCTTCCCAAGAAGGGTCGTCACCCTGATGCAAGGTCTGACATCCCTAGCGAGCCAGCCACTCCTCGCTCCACATCAAGTGCCAAACTGGAGGTCGCTAGTCTGCCAACAACTCCACGTTCGGCTCCACCAACAGAACCCCTGATGATCAAGCTGCCCAGGTCATCCTCTCAGTCTTTATTTACACAGAGGGTGGCTGAAGAAGAGTCAGAGCTGGCCAAGTATGTGCTGCTCACACCGAGACTTGCTCATGTTGCCCATCAACGGCAAGTTTCTGAAGAAGTATTACGTCTGAAACGACATCCTCAAAAAAAAAATTCCCCGATGATTGAGTTATATACCCCCCGGTACCACTGAACTCACATTCTCCAAATCCAGATTATTGAGTCATGTACCCTCCAGTACCGCTGAACTCACATTCTTCTCCATAAAATATCCCAGATTGTTGAGTTATGTACCCTCCCGTACCGCTGAACTCACACTTTGATTCCAAAATTCTCGGATTGTCGAGTTATGTACCCGCTGGTACCCCTGAACTTACATCCCGGTCACTCTTTTAGGGAGAAAGTCATGTATAACCATACCTCTGAACTTTCTTCCTGAAAGAGCTCCTTCCTCATGATCCACTACCCGAATCCCTGCACAAAAAGGGTAACGGATCCACAAATTTCCAAAACGACCATGTCGATGTTACCTATGAGTCGTCTCAATTCTGCCAAAAAACAAATCGCCCCTCTATATAAGAACTTCCATGTTCTCATTACCTCTGAGTCGTTCTTTGTACCCCTCTTCATTGAGCCCACTCCTGCCATGTCCTCATTACCTCTGAGTGGGAAGGCTCCGTCGAAGAAACCTTCATACTTGCCATGTCCTCATTACCTCTGAGTAAGTACGTCGAGTCCCTTTCGACTTATTATCCGTACCCACAACCGGAGTACGCCAAGGATAATAGGTCCACAAATGTCCTCTGTTGACCACAAATATCCTCCATGGAGTCCACTCCTTCCATGTCCTCGTTACCTCTGAGTAGAAGATTCTGCGGTAAAACCAACCCTCATGCTTGCTATGTCCTCAGTACCTCTAAGTAAGTATGTTGATCCCCTTTCGACTTATTATCCGTACCCACAACCGGAGTACGCCAAGGATAATAGGTCCACAAATCCTCCGTTGAGTCCACTCCTGCCATGTCCTCATTACCTCTGAGTAGGAAGATTGCCGTGAAAAAAAAGCCCTTACACTTGCCATGTCCTCATTACCTCTGAGTAAGTATGTTGGTTCCCTTTTATCTTATTATCCGTATCCTAAGCCAGGGTACGCCAAGGATAATAGGCCCACAAATGTCCTCTGTTGACCACAAAATGTCCTTTGTTGACCACAAATGCTATATTAGATCCTCTAGTACATGCACCCCTTTTTTTCACAATCATATGCTTTCGGAGCCCAGCTGTTCCATAGCATTCTTTCACCCAATACATAGAACTTCCACGTTGATAGCACCTCTGAGTTGTTCTATGTATCCTCATTCGATTTCACTCCTACCATGTCCATATCACCTCTGAGTAGGAAAGCTCTACCATCAACCTTATATTACCACGTCCATACCACCTCTGAGTAAATATGATGGTTTCCTCTCTCAACTTATTATCCGTACCTAAACTAAGGTACGCCAAGGATGATAAGTCGCACAAAATCCCCAGCGGAAGTACCCAAACCTATCACGTCCATGCTACCTCTGATTGGATTGCCACACCCCAAACAATTCTACATTCCATGCTTCTTATCAAAGTGTTCCAAATTTGCAATTTGAAAACTTTGAAGGGGGTCCTGTAGAAGCATAGAAATATTGCTTTTAGTCCCACATCGGAAAGGAGAAGAAGAAAGGTCTCACTCCATTCTATAAATAGAGCCCCCTTTCCTCCTTTGAAAAGGGCACCAACTTCTCTTCCCTCCTTCCAAACTTGGACTCTTCCTACTACGCACCTTCGGGTGCTAAGTAGAAGAAGTCTGGGGCAGCGCGGGCTCGTCGAGCTCAGTCAGCTGTCCCAACCTCTGACCATCAGAGCGCCCCGCTAACTGTTAAAGCGGGCCTCTGATGGAAAGTTGTAACATGATACCACACTTGTGTGCTTGGGTTACTCTGGCCCACAAAACGAGTACAGGGGTTGACCGAGATGTCCTTGACTTGCGAGATGTGATCCTTCACAAGCGCAAGGAAAGAAGGGGATTCCCTACGCCGCTCGAATTCAACATGGAGCCTCATATGGCTCAAAAATCCAAAAGCTTCATGCGGCTCAGGAAGCTTCATGCGGCTCAAAACTCAGAGCTTCATGCGGCTCAAGAATATTATGCGGCTCGAAAGTCGCCAGCATAGCCATGCGGCTCGGATAAACGCCACGTAGCCCCATACGGCTCGTCTGTACAGCTGGCCATTAAAGCAACGCCCCCATTTAATGCTCTGACACAGCCAGGCGGTTCTGACACAAAAGTGAGTTGACAGCTCTGACATAAAGTTGTAACGACGATTCGGTCATAATGGCATGCTCTAAGGAAAATGAAGAATCTCTACAGCTGGCATAATCCATCAGACCCCAAAAGCCTTCCATGCGGCTTTGACACGTGGCCAGTCGCAAACGGCTCAATGACAAAGACACCCATACGGCTCAATAGGAAGAACGCCCACGCGGCTCAATGAAAAAACATCCATGCGGCTCAGTGGCAAAGACGTCCATGCGGCTCAAAGGTAAGGATGGCTATGTGGCTCAGGACGAAGCCGTCGTATGCGGCTCAAGCAGTGGTCCCCTATGCGGCTCGGTCGTGAATGAAACCCATGCGGCTCGGCCATGACTCTCATAACAGCTCGGCCATGAAGACCCCCATGCGGCTCGGTCATGAACATATTCATGCGGCTCGGTCATAATAACCTTTATACGGCTCGAGTATAGAGATATTCATACGGCTCGGTCATGAAACCTTTCATGGGGCTCGTCATGACGACCTTCATGCGGCCCAAATATGAACGCTCCTCATGCGGCTCAACAATGATGACAGAACACGTGTCCTAAAGATAATCAAATTTTGGGTCAGATCCCAATAATTGGGACACGTTGCAAGAGAATGAATTAAATTGATTCATTCAGATTTGCGGATATCAGTAAATCATCATGATGAGGATTTATTGCAATCAACATTAATGACTGACATGATTTGGCATAATCCTCATTAATGGCCCAGATCCTTCACGCTCAAGATTAATGGTCCAGATTGATCATTTACCAGGCGGCCGCCATTTTGAGAATGGGCAACCATTGTAAACCCTAATGATGCTCCCCACTATTATAAATAGCAGGGTGTCATTTCTTTGCAAAATATACTGTCAGAGAGAGATACGCACATATACAGAGAGACTCCCCCAATAATCAGAGAGAGAATACACAAAGAGAGGAGAAGCCAGAAGAGTAATAGAGGGAGAGCAAGGAGAGCATTTCTTCATCAATGCCATCCATCTCGTCACAGGAGCCAAGGCTGCATACCGATCGTCCAAGGAGTAAGTCAGGGCTGCCGTCGCCTTCCCGAGCCTCTATCGTCACCCCCAGAATCAAATAAACAATTGTACTTAGACTGCTGTACCTAGGTTTTCGTCCCTAGACTTTCTTTGTACAAACGAGTTTGTAACGTGAAGTAAAAGTCCGGTCCTCCGATAATTGTTCTATTCTTTTATATTTCATGGCAAACACCAGTCTGACTTTGAAGACCAGCTTCATAGCCGGAAGAAGTGGCGGCTGATCCTTTCAGTAGAACCTACCCCTCCCGAGACTACGTAATTTCGTAGCCACACCATCAAGAACCCGCCCAAGAATGCTCTCTCAGACATCTGTCGGGTACCGTAGTGGAAATAACTGAAGGAGTCAGTGCGACTCCCAAATCTATCCCAGGAGGACCTCGACCTTTTGGCATTCAACATCAGGTCCTTTACCTCCGCCTGGGTTTGAGGACCTCGAGAAGAAACCCGACCGGAAGGACATAATTTAAAAAGATACGCAACCTAGGCCGTGGTATGGGGAGCGTTCCCTTCTGAGCTATTATTCTTCTTGATAGCAGTCTGGTGACAGATGCTATGGTGGCACAGCAGTTCCCGGAACACAGCGACGACAAACCCGAGAATCGTCGATCCAGATCATCGAATTCCTCGTTCGTCGGGGTGTATACTTCAAAGGCCTCGTCCCCCTCCAACGGCAGCTTAGAAACAGAATACATTTCATGGAGAGCAAGTCCCAACTCCCCTCCGGGCGCGAAGAAAGTCTCCGTACGCCGGTTATACATCTCCTAAAGGGCCATGAACAACGGCTTGTTAATGGGCAACCCGTAACAGGTGCCCCGGTGGCGTAGTAAAGGTCAACCTCTCGAAGGAATTCCTCGTAGTTCCTCAGGATCTATGAGGTAAGATTGGCCCATGTAGGAATGGGGTTTATCTAATTCAGCAGCGACAACCTGCCCACAGGATAAGACCCCTTGCGAGCAAGCTGATTCAGGAAGGTATCAGCTCGAGTAAAAGTGAAGTTGGGACCAGACACGTTTATAAAGTACCAGGAATCAGCCCCATCACACTCTGACTGACTGACCCCTGCTCGCACATGCTGACCTAATACTCATATTATAGTGGATGTTGCCCACGAACATCCCCGATTGGGTTGGAGTTAGGGAGCCCACCATTTTCCTGCTCAACGGTACCATATTAAACCACGAGAGGGAAAATACCGTTCCTTCTCGGGAATATGGATCTCCAACCCGTCCACAGTAAAGTCCCAGTTCTCAGAAACGTCCAGCACTCGGGAGTTCTTTACGGATAAAGCATCTCCAAAAAGAAAAGCTGGTTTCAGATATTCTTCGTCCAGTCTTCCCGAATTCATCATAGTTCGAAGAAAGTGGAAAGGCTGGTTGTTGATGGCAGCCACCCTCTCCAAAGGCTCATTGGTGGGAAGCTGATCCGTCACATGTCGAATTAAGCCGTCGAGCCGTACACCCACGGCAAATTGAGCTGAACCCACCAGAAGCTCTCCTGCCGGGTTGGTTGGGAGGTTCACTGGAAAAGGACAAAAGAAACAGGATTAAAAGATGGTTAAAATGAAACCACTTAAAGTTTCTCAAAAAGAAGTTCCTATGAGCCTATGCGGCTCGGATCAATGAAGCCTTATGCGGCCCAATTCAGCTGGGTTTCATGCGACACGGCTTCAATAGAGCCTATGCGGCTCGGGTCACACAGCCTCATACGGCCCAATTCTATTGGGAGTTCCATGTGACACTGATTCGATAGCTTATGCGGCTCGGTTGAACTTATGCGGTTCTATCTAGCAGAAGAGCTTATGCGGCACAACTCAGCAAAATTCTATGGGTCCAGTTTGTCAGGAACATATGCGGTCCCGCTCAAAGGTGTAGGAACGTAATAGTAAAGCGTAATACTCTAGAGGGGGATGAATAGAGTTGGCAGGGGTAATGCTAATTAAAAAATGTTAGCAGCACAATCACAGAATATTAATCATAACTGAAATAAAGTAAAGGCAGAGTTAAGAGAGCAAACACAAAGACAGCGATGTATACTGGTATCCCTCTGTTGAGGACTAATCCAGTCGGTAGAACTCTTGCTACCAGTTGAATCCACTATTGAAAAAACCGCAAGTTTTCTTACGAAGTCCTTACAACTTCTACAACGCGAGCTTTGATACGAAGAACTCGTCCAACTTCAAATATGAAGAGGTATTCTTCAATCAAGCCTTCTGATTACAATCTCTCAGAAACTTCTAGACCGTACCGCACTGGCAAATCGACTAGAAGATTGTAATTGGCTTGGGATCTGAAATTAAAAACTCTAGAAAACTCTTTGAAACTGAAAGCTTTAGATAGAGAGAAGATTGAAAGTGAATGAGTGAGTTGAAATGATCGAAATCCTTCTCTATTTATAGGACTTTCAAAGGCAGACTTCTGACAGAATTCGGACAGAATTCGGGCAGAACTCTATGAGCAAATCTTGGTCAAATCCGCAACTGCAGGAGGACCAAGTTCCAAGGATTCAAAATCACAACGGCCATTAACCGAACTCTGGCCGAACTCGGTCCGAGTTCTGTCAGGGTTTAGTCAGGGTTTAGTTAGGGTTTTGAAAAAGCTTTTTGGTGATTTTTGAAAACCTTTTTGAAAACCTTTTTGTAAACTTTTTTGAGAGTTTATTTTAAAAACATTTTGAACTCATTTGAGGGTAGCCTATTTGCCAGTACGACTCGGTGTACAACATATTCCAAGACTCAAATAAAATGAAAATACATTGCATAGGAATTACAGACTCGAGTAGGCAAACAGATCTTCGGTCTTGAATTCAGTGGATAGCCATTCTTGATCATGTTCAAGAGTCCGAGATGTCCCGACTAGCTTTGTATATCCAGACAGAGTTTATTCAATTATTAAAATCAGGTTTGACCATATGACCAAATGGGCCAACAATCTCCCCCATTTTGATAATTGGCAAACTATGAATGATATAACATTAAGCTTGTTCAAAATATCAAAAGTAGAATTGTTCATGTCCTGTATTATCTCAAAAAAATGTTAAATCTCTAATTTTCTCCTCCTTTGTCACTTAGCAAAATAATTACAAAAGATAAAGCTCCCCCGCAATCAAATGCATAAGTAACAAATAGTAAAAAAACGTATATAACAGAAATAAGGCATAAAACTAGAGAAATATCACAGGCATGCATAAAAAATTATCACAGGCATGTAATTTCACAGGCAGTTATAAAGAATGAAGCAGTATATAAAGAAATAGTGCTAGCATAAACTGAAACTGAAATAGTGCTGAGATAAACTGAATGCCATAAACTGAGGCATAATAAACATGTCCATGAAAGAAAAGAGTACTAAAGCATAATAAAAAGGTGCTAAAAAAATACTGATAATAACTTGGAATGTCGGAGCATTTCCAAGTGCACAGTAAAATATCACTCAAAATCATGTAGTCACATCTCCTCATCATCATCCTCATCATCATCATCAGTAGCTCTACCAGCATGTCCTGAAGTACCAGCTCCAGAAGTACCAGCGCCAGAAGGATGTGGAGGGGCGCCAGCATAGAACTCACCAATATAATCACGATGTGGAGCACGGTCAGGACGGTACCAATCATAGGCGTTACCGGGCTGGAAATAGGCATGGACAGCCTCATCCTCACAGCGGTAACCGGAGAAAGTTGGATCTCTAGGGATGGAACCGGCTGAATGACCAGTCTGGGCGAAACGAAGATCAGCTAAAGAGTTTGCAAGCGCCTGATAGTGGGTGACGTCGCGGAACTCACGCTCGCGAGCCATATCCGTCACCGAGACGTACAAAGCAGATAAATGCTGATGTATGCCCTCAAATGTCATGGCATACTGATGAGGTGGTGGAGGACAGTAGGAGAATAGGAGGTGGAGCTGAAGCAGTCATGCTACGACGAGATAACTGAAGAAACTTGGGCTCAGGGTCCTGAGTACAAGTCGACAGATCGATATCGAAGTGCTGAAAGATGCGTGGGAGAATCATCGCGTAAGAGAGATTTCTATCTCTTGCACGACAACGACCCATCATCTGAATCATGGTCTTAGGGGCAGAAAAGGAATCCCCTTAAGAATGTGGTACATGGCGGACAGCTCAAGAGAAGTCACATCATCCTTTGAAGTGGATTTTGGAAGAATAGTGGAATAGATGATGCGATGCAATTCATAATTAAACAAGTTCAGGTTGTTAGCCTTGAACTTTCCAGAGCGTACTCTATCAGGTGCACAGAGTTCCGCTTTGAAACTGGCGAGTGTCGTGCCTTCGGAAAAATCAAATCAGTGATGTCAACTAGTGGTTCACCTTCGTGAGGGATACCAAGGATTTCCGCTAAAAGGTCATCATTGAAATTGATATCAATGCCTCCAACACGAGTGCTCACATCAAAAGTATTTAATATGAGATTGCAATAAAATAATCTAATGGCATTAGTTGCTATAGGGAAGCAGATTTTAACAAACAGATGTAACCCTAATGCCTCAAAGAAATGACGATGATCAGGAAATACAGTCCATTTCACTGGAGCGCCTGTGCATATGGATCTCATGGAGAAGTCTCCATACCACAGTAGGGCTTAGTCTAGGGTTTGAAAGAAAAACCCGTCGAACGCACTGTCGCTCGTTTGGACCGACGAGAAGAGGGAATCCGTATGCGGATGCGAAGATGACCCTTCCTCACTAGGGTTCGTCTTCTTCCTCTTTGATAGATTGAATTTGGGTGCCATTTGTGCAAATTGAAATAAAAATGCACTAATTGAAAAGTGGGGAAAGATGGGGTTATACCTTCCGAAGTCAAAGTATGTGAAGAGAACGACGAACTCTGCACGAATCCAAATTTTGGATGGATTTCACCACTTGGATTGGAAGAAAGAGGGTGGTGAAAAGCTAGGGTTCGGGGCTCCTTCGCGGCTGCTGCTGCTGTGAATAGTTTGGAAGCAATGAAGAAGAAGGGCTTCTCGGGTTCTGTATATATATAACCTGACACCCTCAACCGAACTCGGGCCGAATTCGGTCAGAGCTCTGGCCGAATTCGCCTAGGGTTCTTTAAAGTTGATTTTAGCCATTCTTTTTTATTATCTCATTTCAAATATTTAATTCAAAGATTAGTCATTTTAACTTCAATTAACATAATTAATATTATTTTAGATTAAATGTCGTTACACAGCGACTGTTTCAGATTAGCTGTAGGAGTACTGTCCCAGCTGGCGGTGGTTCACCGGGGAACTCTTAAGTACCGCTTCGCTTCAACCGTAGTTGTGGTGACAGACAGACTCTTTATTGGCTTGTCTCTAACACAATTTTTGCATAATGATATAATTATAAAACAAAATTAATTAATATTATTGACGTCAAAAATTCCTAATTCTCGACGTAAATAATTGAAACGATCTTTCGCTAGAGGTTTAGGGAAGATGTCAGCTAGTTGATTTTCAGTATCTATGTACACAAGGTTTATATCTCCATTTTGATGATGATCTCTAAGAAAGTGATGTCGAATCTCGATATGTTTAGTACGAGAGTGACATACTGGATTCTTAGTCAAATTAATAGTGCTCGTGTTATCACAGAAAAGGAATATGTGTAAAATAAATCATAGTCTTCTAGGGTTTGTTTCATCCACAAAATCTGAGCACAACAACGTCCTGCAGCGATGTACTCAGCCTCTGTTGTTGATAGGGCTACAGAATTTTGCTTTTTACTAAACCATGAGACTAAAGCCTTGCCTAAAAATGACATGTGCCACTGGTACTTTTTCTATCAATTTTGCATCCAGCAAAATCTGCATCCGAATAACCAATAAGGTCAAAGGACTTAGTTTTGGGATACCACAAGCCAACAGAAGAAGTGCCCTTAAGGTATCGAAAGATACGCTTAACTGCGGACAGATGTGATTCTTTTGGGTTAGCTTGAAAACGTGCACACAGGCAAACACTAAACATTATATCTGGACGACTAGCAGTTAAATAAAGTAAACTACCAATCATACCTCGATACTTACGTATGTCGACTGGCTTGCCTTGTTCATCTGAATCAAGCTTTGTTGAAGTTGCCATTGGAGTGCCAATAGGTTTGACATTGTCCAGATCAAACTTCTTTATCAAATCTTTTGTATACTTGGCTTGATTTATAAATGTCCCATTATCAGTTTGTTTGATTTGCAATCCGAGAAAGAATTTCAGCTCTTCCATCATGCTCATCTCAAACTCATTCTGCATACACTTAGAAAATTCTTGACACAGAGATTCATCAGTAGATCCAATATAATATCATCAACATATATTGAATTAAAAGAAGTTTGCCATTAAAAGACTTAATAAATGTGTGTCAACCTTGCCTTTTGAAAAACCGTTGTCAAGTAGAAAAGAGCTTAAACGATCATACCAAGCACGAGGGGCTTGTTTTAAACCGTATAAGGCTTTCTTCAACTTGAAAACATGATCAGGGTTTTTGAAATCCGTGCACACAGGCAAACACTAAACATTATATCTGGACGACTAGCAGTTAAATAAGTAAACTACCAATCATACCTCGATACTTACGTATGTCGACTGGCTTGCCTTGTTCATCTGAATCAAGCTTTGTTGAAGTTGCTATTGGAGTGCCAATAGGTTTGACATTGTCCAGATCAAACTTCTTTATCAAATCTTTGTATACTTGGCTTGATTTATAAATGTCCCATTATCAGTTTGTTTGATTTGCAATCCGAGAAAGAATTTCAGCTCTTCCATCATGCTCATCTCAAACTCATTCTGCATACACTTAGAAAATTCTTGACACAGAGATTCATCAGTAGATCCAAATATAATCATCAACATATATTTGAATTAAAAGAAGTTTGCCATTAAAAGACTTAATAAATAGTGTAGTGTCAACCTTGCCTTTTGAAAAACCGTTGTCAAGTAGAAAAGAGCTTAAACGATCCCAAGCACGAGGGGCTTGTTTTAAACCGTATAAGGCTTTCTTCAACTTGAAAACATGATCAGGGTTTTTGAAATCCGTAAAACCTGGAGGTTGTGCTACAAAAACTTCTTCTTTTATAAAACCATTTAAAAAAGCACTCTTGACATCCATTTGAAATAGTTTGAAATCATGAAAACATGCAAATGCACGTAACATACGAATGGATTCTAATCTCGCAACTGGGGCATAAGTCTCATCGTAGTCGATACCCTTCTTGATTGTATCCTTGAGCTACGAGTCGAGCCTTATTACGAGTCACTAAACCATTTCATTCAGTTTATTTCGGAATACCCAATAGGTGCCAATGACCGATGATCAATAGGCCTGGGAACAAGTTCCCAAACATGATTTCGTTCAAATTGGTTTAATTCCTCTTGTATAGCATCTATCCAAAAGCTATCACTACATGCTTCATCAATAGTTTTGGGTTCTAGCTGTGAAATAAATGCAATACTAGAAACAATATCTCTACTGGATGTATGAGTACTTACTCCTTTGGTAATATCCCAATTACCAAATCTTTTGGATGATCAGCTGTAAATTTCAACCTTTTCGGTAAATTCTGAAGGTAGCTAGTTCCTGGATCTTCTCTAGGAGGTTCAGCTAGTGCAGAGCTTGGTTGAGGATCAGCTGATGTTGAGCTTGGTACAGTTGGATCTTCGTCATTGTCATCGATCGTCATCTGATTTAGTTCATCAAAAATGACGTTGATTGACTCTTCGATGATCATGGTTCTTTTGTTGAAGACTCTGTATCCTTTGCTCTTGGCCGCATAGCCTAAAATATACCTTCATCGGGCTTTTCATCAAATTTTTCCAAATTGTCTTTTGTATTAAGAATAAAACATTTACAGCCAAAAATTCTAAAGTATGAAACAGATGGAATTCTATCAAACCATAACTCAAAAGGAGTCTTCTTCGATTTGGGTCGAATTAGAACTCTATTGAGTACAAAGCAAGCTGTGTTGACAGCTTCAGCCCAGAAATATTTGGGTCTAAACTGGTTTAGCATCACTCTGGCCATTTCGGTTAGAGTTCTGTTCTTACGTTCCACAACTCTATTTTGTTGTAGAGTCCTAGGGCATGAGAACTCGTGTACAAAACCGTGTGTGTCACAAAAATGTTCAAAATCAGCATTCTCGAATTCGCCTCCATGATCGTTTCTTATGCGAGTGATCATGTAACCTTTTTCATTCTGTACCTTCTTGTAAAAGGCGACAAATTCGGATAATACATCATTCTTGCATGTCAAGAAATACCCACGTGTATCTAGAGAAATCATCTACAATTACGAAAGTATAAAGTTTACCTCCGAGGCTAGCAACTCTGCTAGGACCAAATAAGTCCATATGAAGCAATTATAGAGGTCTAGTAGTATATACTGCGTTTACTGACTTGAATGTGGATCTGGTAGCTTTGTTCTTTTCACATTGACTACATATCGAGTCCTTCTTGAATGTAATGTCCGGTAAACCGCGTACTAGCTTCTTTGTGGATAATCTTGAGATCGTATCCATATTAGCGTGACCGAGTCTCGTATGCCACAAATGACTTTCATCACTTTTGGCCATTAAGCATCTACCTGAAATGTTAGTTTCTTCTAACAAATAGAAAACATATATATTGTCTTCCCTGATACCTTCAAAGATAGTACTACCAGTTGAGCTATCAACTATAGTACATTTGTCTTTGCCAAAGTTGATGCCATAACCATGATCAGCTAGATGACTTATGCTGAGTAGGTTATGTTTCAACTCGATAACCAGACAGACATCCTTAATCACAGGATAGGGAGACTTACCAACATCACCGATACCAATAATATACCCTTTCAAGTTATTACCGAAGGAGACATAGCCTTCCTTCTTTTTCTTCGACAGTATTGCAAATAGGGTAGCGTCACCGGTCATATGCCATGAGCAACCGCTGTCGAGGATCCATTTGCTTCTAGCATGTGAAGGGTGTTCCACCTACAAAACAGTTTGCAGATAAACTTTTGGTACCCATTTCTTGTAGGGTCCTGTATTGTTAGCTTTAGGTATCCAAGCATAAACATTTAAATCAACAAGCTTTCTCATTCTACATAGATGAAATATACCAATTAGGCCACAATAATGACATTGTGCATGTCGAGTGTTGAAAGCTGAGTGGTGTGCATGGTTGGTAGGTTTAGGTTTTCTAGTATAGAAGAAAGCATACCTATAATCTTGTTTGGGCTTAACCTTTTGGGGTAAAGGTTTTTATGGTTAGGTCTGACAGTGTTTGGCTTGGGAATGTTCCGATTTTTCGGTAAGTGACACATGTTAGGGAAGGAAGCAGCAGGCTCCGGCTGTTTTCCTAACCTAATTTCTAATCTTTTGGAAGTGTCATACAACTTAGTATAATCAGAAGTGAGTGATTCTATTCTGATTTGTGTACATCGAAGACTTTTCTTTTCTATAGAAAGTTCTTCCTTGAGTTGGTCAATAATTTTGTCTTTCTCTTCAGATGACTTGGTAGTCTCGTGTAATAAGAGCTTGTTAAAGAAAGCTCACCAGACTCACTAACATTATTTCTAACCTCAGCTAGTAGGTCGGTAAGTCTACCTATTTCACCTTTGTACTCTTTGAGTACCTTCTTAGCGGTCTGATACTTGCTACGCAGTTTCCTGTAATCAGTCATCAGGTCACTGAAGGCATCTCCTAATTGCTCAAAGGTAAAGTCATCATAAGTATCAACTACAGGTTCAGTAGGTACCTGATCGGATGCCATAAAGCATACATTTGCAGTGTCTTTTGATTGTTCGTCTTCTGAGTCGCTGGCTTCACTTTTATGCCATATGCTGGTATTGGCATATCTCCTAGATGTTGATTTCTTCAGGTTCCGTTTTTCATACCTGTTGCTCTTCTTGCTTGATGATGAGTTTGTGGGACAATCCATCTTCATGTGTCCCTTCTTCTTGCAGCCATAGCAAACAGCATCTTCTTGATACCAGTTGTTGCTGTTGTTCTCTTTGACTCTCTTCTCATGTCTCATGAATCTTTTGAATTTCCTTGCTAGGAGTGCTTGATCTTCAGCGTCAGATCCACTGCTGTCTGAGTCACCTTCAGCAGCTTTTCTGTGCTGAGCCTTGAGAGCGATCGTCTTCTCCTTTGGTGCAGGCTCTTCAAAATCTTGTAGCTCCAGTTCATGAGGGAGTAGCTTACCCATGAGTACTTCGATGGACATGGTTGTGAGGTCGTTCCCTTCAATGATTGCAGTAGCCTTCGGAATCCAGTTCTTGGTAAGTGCTCGCAGGAGTTTGCGAATCTTTTCATGGTTACTGTAATTTTTGCCTAAGGAGGACAAAGGATTTACAATATCCAGAAATCTCTCGAACATTTGTGTAACTGTTTCGTTGGGCTTCATTTTGAACGCCTCGTACTCTTGAGTAAGTCTGCTGACTTTAGATTCTTTGACTTGAGTCGTGCCTTCATGTGTGACTTCAAGTAGCTTCCACACTTCATTAGCCGTTGTGCAGATAGACACCATGTTAAATTCAGTTCTGTCTAAAGCACAAAAGAGAGCATTAATGGCACGTGCGTCAAGACTGGCCCTTTTCTTTTCTTCCTTTATATCTGCTGTAGGGTTTTTCAACGAAAACTCCATCAATATTTATACGAGATGGCTTTTGATAGCCATCAAGAACAATGGACCACAAATCAAAGTCAAGTGATTTCAAGAAGAAACTCATCCGTGTTTTCCAATAGGTATAGTTCGTACCATCAAACAGTAGGGGTCTGTATGTGGCCTGGCCTTCACTTGTGAATTTCACAGTTGCCATGTGTTGTGCTGTGATCTATATAACAGTTAATTAAAATGAATAAATAATTGCACTGTTACCTTTGCTTTACCTGTAACACCCGCTCTGATACCAATTGTAGGAACGTAATAGTAAAGCGTAATACTCTAGAGGGGGGTGAATAGAGTTGGCAGCGGAATAATGCTAATTAAAAAATGTTAGCAGCACAATCACAGAATATTAATCATAACTGAAATAAAGTAAAGACAGAGTTAAGAGCAAACACAAAGACAGCGATGTATACTGGTATCCCTTTGTTGAGGACTAATCCAGTCGGTAGAACTCTTGCTACCAGTTGAATCTACTATTGAAAAACCGCAAGTTTTCTTACGAAGTCCTTGCAACTTCTACAACGCGAGCTTTGATACGAAGAACTCGTCCAACTTCAAATGTGAAGAGGTATTCTTCAATCAAGCCTTCTGATTACAATCTCTTAGAAACTTCTAGACCGTACCGCACTGGCAAATCGACTAGAGGATTGTAATTGGCTTGGGATCTGAAATTGAAAACTCTAGAAAACTCTTTGAAAGACTGAAAGCTTTAGATAGAGAGAAGATTGAAAGTGAATGAGTGAGTTGAAATGATCGAAATCCTTCTCTATTTATAGGACTTTCAAAGGAAGACTTCTGACAGAATTCGGGCAGAATTTGGGCAGAACTCTATGAGCAAATCTCGGTCAAATCCGCAACTGCAGGAGGACCAAGTTCCAAGGATTCAAAATCACAACGGCCACTAACCGAACTCTTGCCAAACTCGGTCCGAGTTCGGTCAGGGTTTAGTCGGGGTTTAGTTAGGGTTTTGAAAAAGCTTTTTGGTAATTTTGGAAAACCTTTTTGTAAACCTTTTTGAGAGTTTATTTTAAAAACATTTTGAACTCATTTGAGGGTAGCCTATTTGCCAGTACGACTCGGTGTACAACATATTCCTAGACTCAAATAAAATGAAATACATTGCATAGGAATTACAGACTCGTGTAGGCAAACAGATCTTCAGTCTTGAATTCAGTGGATAGCCATTCTTGATCATGTTCAAGAGTCCGAGATGTCCTGACTAGCTTTGTATATCCAGACAGAGTTTATTCAATTATTAAAATCAGGTTTGACCATATGACCAAATGGGCCAACAAAAGGAGGCTTCATGTGGTTCAAATCCAGAAGTACTCCTGCGGCTCAAATCTCCCTCATGCGGCTCAAACATAGGGCGTGCCCTATACGGCTCGGATATGAGAGGGTCATGCGGCCCATACAACAGATGCGGCTCCATCATGGTCGAACTTGGGCGGTTCAATGAAGACGAAGGATGAAGGCTTGTACATAAATTATGCAACAGAGCCATGGGTCCTTAGGGTTCAAAGTATTCAAATTCAATCCTTACACTTGAAAGCAGGGTGGATGTCATGGTGCACTTCGGGCACGACGGCCGACGAGAAAGCTGCTTTCTTGCCCTTCGCAGCAGCAGAGGCGGCCTTGAAAGACTTGGGGGCCATTTTCGACGTTCGGAGAAGGGAGATAAGGAAAGAAAGTAAAGACAACAAGAGTTGGGGACAAAAGAGAAAGTAAAGAAATCTCTCCGACTGAACTCGTCCCTATTTATAAACAAAAGTATGGCGTTTCGATTCTCGTGTAAACACAAAAATCGACCCTTCGGTTATCGAGACGAGCCGCCTAAAATGAAGGACAAACTCCTGGGATCCTGCCCCGAAAAGTGGCCTTAAAACTGACAGCAGATCAACAACATTTAATACAAAGATTTTTCACACGAGGTAGGATGACGTGGCGAGGAGCTCATGCGGCCATAACAGCCTATGCGGCCCGAAAGTCCATACGGCTGAGACATTCATGCGGCCGAAACATCCATACGGCCGAGACATCCATGCGGCTAGGACATCATATACGGCCAGGAGAGTTTATGCACAGCCATGCTTCTTATTCAAAATATTTCAATTTGCAAATTGAAAACTTTAAAGGGGTCTTGTAGAAGCATGGAAAAGAATAAAGAAAGATCCATGCGGCCAGGAAGCCCCATGCGGCTCAGAAAGCTCATGCGGCTCAGAAAGTTCATACGGCTCAGGGATCCATACGGCTCAAGCGTCTATATGGCTCGGATAAATTTCATGCGGCTTAGAGAGGAGCCACGTGGCCTGCAACAGCTCTTTCCTTTGTCCTTTACTGCATTAAATGCCTTGACGACTGACATCTCTGACAAGGTGACAGTTCTAACACAAAGATACCATTATGACTCCCTCATAATAACGAACTCCTAGTGAAATGAAGGAAATCTCTGACACAATCTTCCGAAATCCAGAAACCGTCATAAGGACTTGACACGTGGACAGTCGCATGCGGCTCAAGTAGAGACCACCCCATACGGCTCAGGCCAAAGCTGTCCCGTGCGGCTCAGACCGAAGCTATCCCATGCGGCTCAAGTAGAGGCTGCCCCATGCGGCTCACGAGGACTATCTCCATGCGGCTCACAAAGAAGGCACCCATCATACACTCATGCGGCTCAGATCATTACCATGCGGTTCAAATGTTCAGGGGGCCACTCTCAAGCTGCCTTGACACGTGGTCAGTCTTATGTGGCTCAATGAGGAGCAACCTTTCTGTGGCTCAGATTTCTGCAGTGGCTCGCGGTTAAGACACGTGGCATGATAGTGGGACACGTGGCATCAAATCGAGCAAAATCTATCAACAAATCCTAATAAAATATTGGGATCAAATCAGATCATTTGCAATCGATTAAATCAATGACACGTGTCGGGAAATCCGAGATTGGTATGACAAATCAGGAGGATTTATGTCAATCATCATTAATTATCCACAAAAGATTTGATACAATCATATTAATTGCTCAAATCTCTTATATTCAAGATGAACGCCCAGATTCAGTGATCTTTAGCCGCCAACTTTTAAGAGTGGGCAATCATTGCAAACCCTAATGATGCCCCCTACTCTTATAAATAGCAAGGTACCATTCCCTTGCGAAGAAGGAGAATCTCGGATTAAAAAAAAGACACAGAGAGCCAGAGAGCTAGAGAGAGAATATACAGAGATCAAAAGGAGAGCATTTCTTCACCAACGCCAAGCAGTTCTTCTACAGAGCCAAAAAGCTGCACCCGATCGTCCAAGGAGTAAGGCAGAGCGACCGTCGCTTTCCCGAGCCTCTATTGTCACCCTCCAGAATCTAAAATAAACAATTGTACTTAGATTGCTGTACCTAGGTTTTCGTCCCTAGGCTTTCTTTGTACAAGCGAGTTTGTATTGTGAAGTAAAAGCCCAGTCCTCCGATAATTGTTCCGCTCTTTTATATTTCATGGCAAACAGCCCGCACGCATTCTTCCTAGAATGTTCAAGGCTAATAACTTGAACATGTTTAACTACGAATTACATCGCATTGTCTATTCCACCTTACTTCCAAAATCTACTTCTAAAGATGATGTCACTGCACTTGAGCTTTCTGCTCTCTATCATATTCTTAAGGGGATTCCTTTTTCTGCCCCTAAGACTATCATTCAGATGATGGGTAGATGTCGCGGGAGAGACAGCAACCTATCTTATGCGATACTTATTCCTCGTATTTTTCAGAGATTTGATATTGATTTATCTACTTGTGCTGTCGACCCCGAGCCCAAGTTTCTTAAACTCTCTCGTCGCAGCATTACATCTGTTCCTCCACCGACTGCACCTACTCCTCCTGCACCTACTCCCACTGCTCCCACAGCTCCTATTTTGCCTCATTCTTACCCTATGACATTTGAGGGTATCCATCAGCACTTATCAGATCTGTAGTCTATTTATGTTGAGACCTCTAGGGAACACGAGTTTCGTGATGTGACTCGGTTCCAGGCGATTGCCAACTCCTTCGTCGATCTGAGGTTTGCGCAGACGGATTATTCTTCTAGCTCTCTACCTCGAGACCCTTCTGTTTCTGGCTACCGCATTGACGACGAGGCGGTTCACTCTTTGTTCCAGCCAGGGAACGCATATGATTGGTATCGTACTGCTCGTGCCCCTCCTCGAGACTATGTCGGTAAGTTTTACGCCGGTGCCACTCCTCGCACTTCTGGCACTGGTACTTCTAGAGCTGGTCCTTCTGGACATGCTGGAGCTGCAGCTGATGACGTTGATGATGATGATAATGAGTTTTGAGATGTTAGATTATTGATACTATTACTTTTGTCTTATGTTTACTTGGAAATGCTCCGACATTCCAAGATTTTATCAGTACTTTTTAGTTATTATCAGCACTTTTTCTCTTATGTGACTATTCATGGACATGGTTTTTGGTTATGCCTCAGTTTTGGCATCTTAGTCTATTATTCAGCACTTTATTTGTTTCAGTTTTATGGTAGCACTATCTATCTTTTGTTGCTTCATTCTTTATTAAAAACTGCCTGTGATAAATACATGCCTGTGTTGTGTTCTCTAGACTATCTGTTTATCTTACTATATTTACTGTTTATACCATACATGTCATGATTATTTATGTTTATTGTGTTTCTTCATTGTTTGTTACTTATGCATTTATTGCGGGGGAGCTTTCTCTTTTGCAATTATTTTGCTAAGTGACAACGGGGGAGAAATAAGGATCTAACATTTTTTTCGTTCAAGTGAAATACAGGTTATGAACAATTTCTTTTGATTACTATTTTGAATTGATTCCAAGCTTAGATGTTATATCGGCAAGGTTTGTCAATTATCAAAATGGGGAAGATTGTTGGTCCATTGGTCATGGTCAAACCTGATTTTAATAATTGATCAAACTCTGTCCTAATATAAATGCAAGTCAACTCAGATGTTTACCTACGACGTTTTGGATACTGCTCAATAATGGATATCAACAATGTTCAAGACTGAAGCTGTTTGCCATTCAGAATGTACTTCCTGTTAAGCAATGTAATTTTTTATTTTATTGAATCTAGGAATACATTGTACACCGAGTCGTACTGGCAAATAAGCTATCCGAAAAAGTTTTTCAAAACCATCCTATTCTTTTATAAATGACCCATATTTTTGAAAAATATTCTTTTTACAAAAAGCTTCTGGAGGATTGTTCAAAAAGCCAAAATTTTATTTTCTCCAAAAATGAACTGGCAGAACCCCAGGAGAACTCGGGCAGAGTTCGGCAATTTGGAACGTTAGTGAACGTTGGGTTTTTGAACTTGGTCATCCTTCAGTTACGGTTTGTTACAAAGAGTTCTGTCCGGATTCTGCCCGAATTCTGTCAGAGTTCTGTCTTTGGAAAAACTATAAATAGAGAAGTATTTCGATCATTTCAAATCACCAATTCACTTTCAATCTCTTCTCTTCCTGAGCTTACATTCTTTCAAAGAGTTCTTAAAAGCTTTTATTTTCAAATTTCAAGCCAGTTACAATTCTCTAGTCGATTTGTCAGTGCGGTACAGTCTAGAAGTTTCAGAGCGATTGTAATCAAAGGCTTGATAGAAGATTCAACTCTTCACAATTAAAGTTGGTCGAGTTCTTCGTATCAAAGCTCGCGTCTGTAGAAGTTGCAAGGACTTCGTATGAAAACTTGCAGGATTTTCCAATAGTGGATTCAACTGGAAGCTAGAGTTCTTCCGACTGGACTAGTCCTCACTAGAGGGAAACCAATATAAATCTCGGTGTTTGCGTTTGCCTTCTGATCACTTTTAAATTCTGTCATTTACTTTTTGTGATTATTATTATATCTGTGATCTAACTGCTAACAAGTTTTTAATTAGCAATATTCCGCTGCCTACTCTATTCATCCCCCTAGAGTCTTCTGCTTTACGATTTCATTCCTACAGATGCAAGTGATGATGAGGAAGCACAAGAGGAGGGGGCAGACGACGAGGAAACATCGGCAGAGGATGTTAATAACAATCTAATTCCGGAAGAGGATACTGATGTCCATGCATCCCATGAGAAGAATGCTGCTAAAGAAGTAGCACCGAAGGAAGCTATTGTCACCGATCAAAGAGGTATTGATTGATTTTGATAATCTTCATTTATAGATCAGATGACTGATGTTTTAACTTTCATTCTTGCAGAAATTCAACCTTCTATAATTCTTCCGGTATGCACTGACATGGTGCAGACAGAGGCGATAACCAGCGGCAGCCGTCATCTATCTGGCGGCTCCGAAGCGGGAAGTAGTCAGGCAGTAATGTCTGAAACTACTTCTGCAAGGCTCCAACCTATTTCACTAGACGACAATCTTGTCACTAAACCCAGCATTGGTAAGCTTGCCTTCATTTTGATCTTTTTTTTATAGTCTTTAGTGATAGCAAACTGATGATATTTATTTGATTTCGCAGAAGAACATCTGGGAGGGGCAACTAGCTCCACTATGGCTCCCCTGTCAAAAGAGGCCACAGCCAATATTCAAGATGCCGAACTTCCGTCTTCATAAGCATCTGCTGCTGAAGCTTCTATAGGAGTAGCTGCTACACCTAGTGCAGTGGCTACCAACAAATTTGTAGTTGGTTCCTTCACCAATTTCTTCTTCACTTCATTAGGACCTTTAGTAAAAAGGATAATGGAGAAAGAAAATGTTGATTTCATTACTGTCAGAAGTCCAACTTCCTTCCAATCGACGGCATCCGAGATCAAGGTGATGAGGCTCAAGCTGCTTATCTTGAACATGTGCTGGATGAGCTGGATGAATCAATCAAGATTTTCGAAGATCTTAACCGAGGGGAGTTAGAGCCACTCGTGAATGCCGAGTTCGAAAGAATGACTCGAGAAGCTGAGGTCTCGAGACTTGATTTTAAGAAATTTTTGGACACTTTTGCCACAAAATCTTCAGAGTTTGATTCTCATATGGATATAGTAGCGTCTACTATCGGGGAGAAGGAGAAGAAGGTTGTTGATTTGAAGGAAGAGTTCGCTCGACTTCAAGAGGAGTTGAGAATCGTTCAACTTGCTCTTGAAGAAGAGACCACACAGCATCAAGCTGCAGTTCAGCAACTGGACGTTCTGACCCATGAGAAGAATAAATTTGTCAAGTTTCATCAGGATGAAATTGTTCGCCGACTAGTGACCTTGCCAATATTTGATGCTGAATCTGGAATGGCAGAGGCTAGAAGGCGGGTGCTGGATTCACGTGATGAACGACTCCAAACCTTGAAGCAGCAGATAGCTAATCTGATGACCCCTTCGGCTGAATAAGAAAACTTTCTGTATTTTCTTCTTTGTGATATGTCTTTTTGTAACGTCTTTTATCTTGATCAATGAACAGACATTATTTTGTGGATCTATTATTTGTTGCATATCCCATTACGGATATAAATAATAGCGATAGAAAATATATTCAGAGGTTCAGGACATGATATATTTCTTGATTTAGAAAATAATTATATTCATTATATCTGCTCAGAGGTAATGTGGACATGGCAGAATATAATTTTTTTTTTAATATCATTATTTCGGTAGACAACTTAATCAGAGGTAATCAATACATAACAAGTTGCTGATATGGATGATCGGATGAGTCATCAGAATGTATAAACGAAATGAATCGTCGGGATGAACGGATGAACCGTCAATTGGATGGAGTGAACGGGTGAACCAAAATAGAATGAACGGGTAAACCAAAATAGAATGAACAGGTGAACCATCGGATGAATGGAATGAACGGATGAGCCGTCGGGTGAATGGAATGAATGGATGAACCGTCGTAATAAATGGAATGAACGGATGAACCGTCGTAATAAATAGAATGAACGGATGAACCGTCATAATAAATGGAATAAACGGATGAACCGTCGGATGAGTGGAATGAATAGATGAACCGTCGGATGAATAGAATGAACGGATGAACCGTCGGATGAATGGAATGAACGGATGAACCGTCGTAATAAATGGAATGAACGGATGAACCGTCGTAATAAATGGAATGAACGGATGAACCGTCGGATGAATGGAATGAACGGATGAATCGTCGTAATAAATGGAATGAACGGATGAACCGTCATAATAAATGGAATGAACAGATGAACCTTCGGATGAATGGAATGAACGGATGAACAGTCGGATGAATGGAATGAATGTTGTGAAGAATACGTCACTTCGGTTCGCGTAATCGACTGTCTCATGAAGCTTTGCTTATAAATAGAACAGAAATTTAGATGGAATGATCAGTTTCAATTTTAACATAAAATATCGTCTGAAGATGCATCCAAGAAGGCTGAGATTGTCCCAAAGGTCGAAGAAGTCGCTGAGGAACGTCCAGCCGAACCAACCCAGCCAAAGCAGACGGAGGCGGGCAAAGGTTCGTCTGCACCCAAGCCACCACAGGATATCTTGGCCTTCCTAGTGGAGACAGGGAAGACTAAAGAAGAGGAGGCTATGAGGATGGCCGCTTGTGCGTTTCTAGTGAAATCGAGCAAGGATGTCCTCGGCTCTTTTGTCGACTATATTTTTGAAAAAATACGGCAGTGGTCCTCGTTCTGTCTTTAAAAAGGACGATAATGATTCTCATCCTTGATATCATGTAACATCGTTTATGATGAAATAAAATCAAAATTTATTTATGAACTGTCTTGTCGTATTTATAAGAAATCCCTTTTACATTCATACATAGTACTTTTTAAGGAATTTGTCATTGATAGGCATCATCGCAACTCGACCGTCCAGCTCTGTGAGTTGATAGGCTCCATTTGAGAAGACTTTACTCACGATATAAGGCCCTTCCCATTTTGTATCAAACTTGCCTTTGCTCATGTGAGTCATAGTCATAGGACGTCTGACTGTTAGAACGAGTTCTCCTTTCAGAAAGGCTCTGATTTTAACTTTGCGGTTAAAAGTCTTCGAGATGCGGGCTTGATATAATTCAATATGTTGTTGAGCCAATAGCCGCTAGTCGTCGAGCGCCTCCAGTTCTTGAAGTCGAAGAAGATCATTGTTCTCCGTAGTAAGTTCATTAGCGATGGCAATTCTCAAGGAAGGAATTTGAAGTTCCAGAGGTAGAACTGCTTCACAACCGTAAACCAGAGAGAAAGGTGTACAGCCTGTGGGGTTGCAGACCGTAGTCCGATAGGCCCATAGACACTCTCCAAGCTTTTCATTCCAATTCCGTTTGTTAGTAAACACAAACTTCTTAAGGAGCTTGATAATAGTCTTGTTGAAGGCTTCAACCAAGCCATTAGCAGCAGGGTTGTAAGCTGTAGAGGCGACATTGTCAATCCAATAATCGTCACAGAACCTGGTAAACTTTTGACTGATAAACTGAGGTCCATTGTCATGAATGATTCGTCGAGGTACACCAAACCTGTAAATAATATGGTATTTGACAAAGTTGATGACGCTACTGATTTTGACTTCAGCTAAAGGTATAGCTTCGGCCCACTTGGAGAAATAATCAGTTATTGCTAGTATAAACCAATGTCCCATAGAAGAAGGAGGATTGATGGGACCTATAATATCCATACCCCAAGCTTCAAAAACCAGGAAGTAGCAGTCGGATGAAGGAATTCCGGCGGTTGATGAATAAAATCTGCGTGGACTTGACAGGCTCGACATTTTCTTGCATATTCGACGGCATCAGACACCATAGAGGGCCAGTAGTAACCCATTCGTCGGATACGATCCTGTAGTTTAGGGCCGGGTTGATGTGCTCCGCAGACACCATCATGAGCTTCACGCAATACCTGCTTTGCTTCATCACCAGCAAGACAGCGCAAGAGTAGGCCATCATAAGTCCGTCGATAGAGAGTCTTGGTAGTCTGATTGTAGTAGAATCGAAGAGATCGTCGACGAATACTCGTAGCCTTCTTAGGATCTTCAGGAAGTATGTCATAAACTACGAAATCGATAAAAGGGGCTCTCCAATCTTCATTGATAACATTGACTTCGACGAAGTTACTGAACTCAATGTTGCGATTGTTTTCAATGCAGAACAACTCTCTGTTGGAAACAACAACCACTTGTTGTCTCTTGACGAAAATTGCTAAGACTACTGCGAGATTAGCTAAAGCATCTGCCTCAGTGTTGCAAGCTCGTCGGACGTATTCAATAAAGAAAGCCTTGAATGATGTAGCCATGTAAATTGTTGCTTCATGATAGGGCACTTGATCTTGATGGCGAGCTTCGTATGTTCCTCTAACCTGATTGACATCTAGTTTAGAATCGCCATAGACTTCAAGATATTCGACTTCCAACTGTTTAGCTAGCTGGAGTCCAATAAGCAAGGCATTGTATTCAGCCACATTGTTAGAGCATGGTTGATCTAAGGAATAAGCTCTTTGGATAGCTAATCCTTCTGGAGAGACTACTATAATTCCAACTCCTGCAACAATAGTCCCATTTGGTCCGATCCGGGACGCTCCGTCGAAGAACAGACGCCAGGTAGGAAATTCTTTCGAGATCATGTTTGATTCTAATGTTTCATCTAGAATTTCGTCATAAAGTTTAGATGTCTCCGGAACAGGATGAGCTGCTAAAAAGTCAGCCAGTGCTTGATCCTTAATAGACTTTTGCGAAACATAAACCATGTCGTATTGAGCTAGCAGAATGGCTATGTAGCCAGTCGAGAATTGAGTGTGCTAGGCTTCTTCATCAGTATCCGAAGAGGATTAACTCGAGAAATGACGTGAATGGTTTGGCCAATAATATAATGTCGAGTCTTTTGAATAGCGAACATAAGAGCTAGGCTTTCTTTCTCAACCGGACTATAACGGTGTTCAGCACCAATCATAGTACGACTAAGATAGTAGATGGCTTGTTCATGGCCTTCTTTGTTCTTCTGGGAAAGTAATGCACCCAATGAATGATCCATAGCACGGACATACATTAAGAATGGTATATCTGAGATTGGTGGCACTAAAACTGGTGGGTTCATCAGATACCGCTTTATATCATCAAATGCTTGTTGACATTCTTCGGTCCAAACGAAAGATACACCCTTTTTTATTAATTGAGTAAACGGTCTACAGCGTCCAGACAAATTTGAAATGAACCTCCTGATGTACGCAAGTCGACCTTGTAATCCTCGTAGCTCTTTTAAGTTGCGTGGAGGACGCATCTCTTGAATGGCTTTGATCTTCTCGGGATCCACGTGTATACCTTTAGAGGTAATGACGAAGCCGAGAAATTTACCACTAGAGACACCCAAGAATGACTTGGTGGGATTCATTTTTAACTGATGTTGGCATATTAGATCGAAGATGGTTCTTAAATCTTGGATATGATCTTCCTTTAGACGACTCTTGACAGCAATATCGTCAACATAGCATTCGACAGTCTTACGAAGATGATCTCGAAAGATGGTACTCATAGCTCGTTGTTAAGTTGTACCAGCGTTCTTGAGACCAAATGGCATCACAGTGTTGCAATAGACTCCGCGAGGGGTGCGAAAAGAAGTATGTTTTTCATCTTCAGGGTTCATCCGAATCTGATTGTATCCAGAGAATCTATCCATGAACGATATCCTTTCAAACCCACAAGTATTGTCAATCATGACATCTGTAATAGGGAGAAGAAACTCATCCTTGGGACAAGCTTCATTAAGATCCTGAAAGTCGATGCAAACTCAAACTTTGCCAGTTTTCTTCAAGACTGGAACAACGTTGGCTAACCAATCTGGATGTTGTTCTTTTCGAATAAAGCCACAAGCTATGAGCTTTTTGACTTCATCATCAATTGCGTCCATCATTTCTGGCTTGAACCGCCTTTGCTGCTATTTGACTGGCTTTGCATTAGGAAAAATAATCAATTTATATGTAGCAACTTTGGGATCTAATCCTGGCATGTCTTCATAATTCCAAGCAAAAACATCAATATATTCTCGAATAAAAAGACTTAATTCTTGCCTATCCGCCTCTGGGAGGTTCTTGCTGATGAATATTGGACGAGGTGACCCGTTTTCTCCTACATCAATTTGAACCAATTGATCTTCGGTAGGAGGTTCCCGTTGTTCGAATCGGAGTTCCCATTGGGTATCCATTCGTTGAACCCAAGGATCTGTTTCGGGATTTTCTTCGATATCCTCGTCATAGCCTTATGGAAGTTCAAAGGAGACCATGTTAGAAGATACGATCAATCGATGAACTTGGTCGATACTGGTGTCAGAATCCCATAATCTGGAATCAGAAGAGTCAGAGCGCTCCTCATTATCGGATTCGGAGACTTCTGGAGATAAGATCGGAGGCGAAGTATATCCGAGACCTCTTTTTGTCCTACTATAATACATCTCTGATTTTCCTTTCGGAACAACCATACGGATAGGTGTTCGTCTACCCTTGCCATAATTGAGGCCATTCTTGAAGTCATAACCCATCTTTCGGATGATGTCTTTTGATTGTTGACTATAACGACGAAGTTGGAGATGTCCCATGTCGTTATTTTTGCTATCATCCATATAGCTGAATTTTTGTTCTGGTCCTTTACTAAAAATTATTGGACTCTCACCTCTCTTTCGAGAAGGGACGACAAAATATGAGTCATCTGGATGTTCAAATAATACTTTTGTCTGAAGAGATTGTACGACCCCTATCGTAAATGATGGAAAGCTATCTAACATATCCAAATAGCATTTAGCATGATAAATGACATCAGTATACTGGAAAGTAGATACTTTTTTATTGATTTGTACATCCGTATTTACAACATGACCTTTAGCCTTAGCTGGCTTGGTCAGATCGATTACAAGAGGAGGAAAAGAAGAGCAGGGAGGTTTAGGCTTGTTACGACGAAGGTCGATAACAAGCGGCTCAGAAGAGGTGAGCTCCCTTTTATCCTTGTTACGACGTAAGTCGATAACCAGTGGCTCAAAAGAGGTGAGCTCCCTTTTATCCTTGTTACGACGTAAGTCGACAACCAGCGGCTCAGAAGAGGTGAGCTCCCTTTTATCTTGATTATCACCAGTTGATTGCTTCTGGGCTGGCAGATGAATAGCCAGTGGTTTGGAGGATTGAGGATGAGAATCACGCCCTTTGAAAGGTATGATGAGAGTGTCATTGGGCACTGCTTCTTGTTCTTCCTCACCGTCCATGGCTAATACTACCTTCATAAACTCTTCTTTGTACATGCGAGCGTCGTTGCAATATGCTTCAACGCCTTTAAACGGGTAGAGATCTGCAACTTCTTTTTTGACTTCTCCTTTGTCATCAACGTATTTGAAGCATTGATGGAGAGTAGAAGGAACAATATTGTGTTCATGAAGGAATGGTCTCCCCAGAAGAGCATTGTAAGAACAACTATAGTTGTCTATAATGTAGAAGGTCACCTTCGTGCAAAGATTGCCAATTTGGAGTTTTAGGCGTATCTTGCCTAAAGGTTCACTCATTCCCTGGTTGAATCCCAGGATGGTGGTGATAGTGCCAGAGAGGCTATGCACTGGAATCTTTAGAGCATCTAACATCGTCTTCGGCATGATGTTGAGTGCTGACCCTGGATCTATCAGAATACGATCGACCTTCATGGTGTCGACATATCCTGTAAAGTAGAGAGGACGGTCATGTCGATTGTCTTCCATCAACATGTCATCTTATGTGAAGGTGATGTTTAGAATTAATTCCAGCACACTGTGACAGTGGAGACAAGAGACAGGTTCTGACTCAGGTTTCTTGAGAAGAGTTAGAAAAGTTTCTGCCTGCATCAAAGCCTCACTCAGTGTTTCTCGAGTCTCTTTAGAGAGGCGTAAGAGCTCGAAGATGGATAGCCTGGCTGGTGTGTTGGCTAATTGAGCCAACATATCAAATTTATATGGCTTTTCAAGTCCAGAGGGGAAAGACTTCTTCAAAACTTTGTCGAAGTGGACTTGTTGTTTACCTTTGTCGGCTGCTGTCGGTTTAGGAAGAGTTGGTTCCACAACCGGTAATGATGTAGAAGGGATGCCCTCTGTAGAGACAGGCTGCACAGGAACAGCCTCGGAAGACGAAGCAGGATCCTCCTGAGTTTTGGGATGCTCCCGTAGATAGGTTTTTCCTGACCTGGTGCCCAATAGGATATCTTCTTCAACTATGGGGTCAAAAGACACCATATTGCAGCTCGTTGTCTTGCCCTTAGAGCGTTCTTTTTGCTTGGAGGAAGAAGGAACTTCGAAATCTGAAACAAGATCTGGATGAATCCACATGATCTCGCTATTACCAAGGGATAAGGGGACAAGACCTTCACTTCGTGGGGAAGGAAGATTTTCAATCTCCAGAGTGGCCCTAGGAATGGGGATGATGCCACTCTGCACCACTTGTGGCAGGAAATCATTGAACTGTACAGAAATCATATTGGCCGTAACAGTCTTTTTATCCTGTTGGAGAGTGATGACACCGGCGTTGAACAACTCTTGACTCTTGTCTTTGAGCACATAGCATGCCCGAGTATGATGCCCTATGAACCTGTGATAAACACAATACTTAGGGTGGTCAGTCTTACCGACTTCGTCAGGCTTCTTCGGGTCAGAGAGTTGCAATTTATTGCTTTTAAGCAAACAGTCGAAGATGCTCGCTGTATCATTTTCATCAAAGGAATACTCTACTTTTGGGCGAGGTTCTTTTGGTGGAGGTGCAGAAGGAGCAGAGGTAGACGTGGGTTGAGCCACGTTAATGGCTAAAGATTTCTTGCTCTTGAGGTTGATGTTCAAGGTTTCTTTGCCCTTGCGTTTATTCTAGCATTTACCGCTACCGGATGCAGAAGGCTCATCTCGATCAGGGCTAGACATGTGTACCCCCAACTGTTTGAACTTCTCCGCGCTAACTTCAGCTGCTTTAGCATTGACAATGAATGACGGCCAGTCCTAGAACTGTGTTGACCCCGTCTACATGCTGATGATAGACAACAAGTTTAACTTACAAGTGTCTATCGTTACGACAGATGGGGTTCCGGGAGGCATTTTGAGTGCTTCTCGGCAGAATCGTTTAATGAAACTCTCAGTAGTTTTATTATGTCTTTGATTGATCTTATTGAGGGCGGATATAGTCATATCGTTGATACCCTCGTAGAATCGTTTCAGGAATATCTGCTTGAGTCCGGCAAAGAAAGTGATAGAGCCGTCAGGCAGGCTGTGGTACCAATCATATGCTGTGCCGGCTAAGCAGCCGACGAAGACTCTGGTAAGAAGGGCATCGCTTGGCTGGAGCTGGACAGTCATTACCTCAAAATAGTTAATGAACTGACTCGAAGAAGTGCTGCCGTCAAACAGCATGATCGTAGGAATTTTGTATATTGGAGGGAATGGGACTTCCTTCCATTCCACTGGATAAGGTTGTTTGATCCCCAGCCTCTGTAGACCGTCTTTCTCTTTGAAGGCCTCGAACTGATTACGTAGTAGTTTTATAGCCTCATTGGCATCTCCTGAGGATGGAGAAGTAATAGGCTGGCTTACTGGGTGAGGAGGAGGAACAGCATGGTAAGCACTAACCCTAGCCCCTGAATGACTGGGTGTAACTTGAATAGGTATTGAGGCTACTAGAGGAGATGGTACCCCCAGACCTGCATTGACAGGCACCGATGATGCTATAATCTCGGGATTTACAGCAGGTGCAGTCGGTGATACTTTATGTTGAGCTATGATAACAGTATGGATACTTGTGATCATTTCAGCCATGGTCTTCAATTTATCTTCCAGTACGGCAATTCGTTGCTCTTGACTTGCCGAACTAGAAGCGTCTGGATCTTCAGTAACAATATAAGCTGACACTTCTCTGGGTACAGTAGAAGACACTGTCTGCTCAGAGCTTTCGCTATATGCATCGTAATCAGAGAAAGAATCATCCCCTGAGTGAGAAATGGAGAAGTGACCAGAGGGATCTTGGAGAAGATTCCTATGACCGACTGTATCTCGATTTCGGGATCGGGTGTGTCGGAATACTCCTTCAGAGGATTCATGGAGTAAATCCAAATATCGTTGACTGGGCTTACGGGGTTTGCCGTGCTTTGAACACTTCCTACCCCCAGTGTCTCGGGAAGCCATATTTACAGAGGCATAGAGCACCTTGTCTTCGTCTTCTGACATTGGTTGAGAAGTTAAACGATCGAAGACAGATCGTTTTGTCGTCTGGCAACAACACTTGATAACCACCTTATGATTAAAGTGGTGTTCCAATGGTTGGATTGGAGGTGTTGAGGTGTTGTTCCGCTTCTGCTTGAGGTGTTCCCGAAGATCAGGGATATATTCTTTGACGACATTCGGAACATGATTCCGATTCTTCAGATGCTTTGTCCCGTGAGTATACAGAGAAGTACTCAACTCGTTGGCATAGGTGTTAGGATTTTTCCTCTTGGAAGTTTGATTTTGATGCAAGTTCGCCTTCGGCGTTGGTTGCCTGCGTTTATTAAGATAAGTTCGTAAATCGGCAAACTCACCCCCAGGGGCTTCTGTCTGAGACACTAGCAATTTCCCCTGCTTTGAGCGGGATATCCGAAGAGTTAGGAGATCTTGGAAGTGTGCTACTGGAGTAGGCAAAATTCCTCTCTGATCAATATTCTTCTCTTTAGCAAGGAGAGAAGAACTCTTGTTTGAGAGAGTTTTTGTATTGTTTGGTGCCGAGGCATGTTCAGATGGATCTTCCGAGGTAAAAACCATGGAAGACTGAGAAAAGACCAAAGGGCCTTTTCTTTTATTTTGTGACGAAGGGTTGGCCAAAGAGCGTTTCCCTCTGTTGTTTTCCAGGTTTTGGACTACGGAAGATTGAGAAAAGACCAAAGGGCCTTTCCGTTTGTGCTGAGACGGAGGAAGAATAGTCAAAAGACTACCCTCTGTGGGTTGCGCAGGAACAGAAGAGGTAGCAACTTGCCCTCTGGAGATGATGACAGAGGGCTCATTGGCCATAGAACAAGCAGGAGGTGCAACCTGAGTTCTGGAAGAAGCAGCAAGTGAAGCCTTGGCTATAGAGGGCTTAGGTTGCGCTCTGGTTGAAGGAGTGGTGGATTGCACAAAAGGGAAAGGAGCCTCCAACTGCGCCAAAGGGAGAGATGTTTTAGACTTTGCCACAGCAGCACAAGTTGTAGATTGCGCTGTGGCAAGAGGAGTAGTGTGCTGCGCTTGGACTGTAGGAGCTCTTGATTGTACTTTAGCAGAGAGGGTGATGGATTGCGCAGGAGCAGAAGTGGATACTGGCCTCCTGTCAGAAGAAACAACAGGCTGCGCGAAGGACTTCGGGGTCCACACTGAATGGACCTTGCTCTTGGCAGAGGCCACAGTGCGACGAGTAGCCCCAGAGTTGATCATCGCTTCGTAGGCAGTCTGGTTGACCTTTACAACCAGCGTCTTCTGCGTCTTTCCGATAGACGCAGCGTCACATTGAGTTGTCACTTCCTCGTCGGAGGAGAAAGTCGTCCCCAGTAGAGTTGCCATTTTGTTTGCAAAAACAAAAGTCTTTTATTTCACAAACTTTAAAGAATAGTACAAGAGTACAATGAATTCTAGGAAAGTACAACTGTAGGAATCTGATCTGAAGACGATCGCTTTATCCCTTGGACTATGTGAACTTTGAAGACGATAGCCTCTGAAGAATGCAGCAGCACTTGGACAAGAACTTCTGATATCTGATGATCTTGAATCTTGATCCCCCTTAATGAAGAACTTGAAACTCTATTTATAGAGTTCTAGAAATAACTATTTTGTAGTTATTTTGGATTGCGCACAATGGACTGCGCCAGTGACAGACTGCGCAGACTTCAAACTGCGCTGGCCTTTGGGCAGTTGCTCGATCGTGGGCTAACCGTATCCAGACGCGTGGCATTGTTTGATTGAAATGCGCTTGGTCGTACACAGGCGGTTGCCACGTGGCGAGCAATTGATGGCATGTAATCCACGTAGTAAATGTCAGTTATTTTCAAAAGCTTGATGGATCACGCCAATTGAATAGCACTAGCTTCAAACTACGCTCAGCTCTGGTCAATAGATTGTGCTGGATTTTGACATCTGGACCGCGTTAGGTTTTGGCAGCTAGACCGCACTAGGATTTGGACAGTTGTCCTAAAATACGGTGCGGCACGAGAAACGAACAGACTCCTCATTTTTCGGGCTGTCAGGCTGTCAAAAGATTTGATCTTCTTGTCAGGTAATGATGGCGTTGCCACGTCAGCATAGCACGCTTGGGCATTAGCACAGTTCAACCTAGCGCGGTTGATTTGTAGCGCTGTTCATGTTAGCGCGTTTCATTGATGGGTGCACAATTTGGACTTCTGTGCTTTATTTGATGGGTGCAACTTAATTTTTAGGACTTACACATGGGCCACCACTTAAACCATGTAACGCCCCAGAACCAGAATACTGGAGAGCGGGGGCGTACATAGCCAGCTACGTATATTAAAGTGCAACCCACCTCCCTATACGGTCACGGCTGTCTAGATACATGAGGGTTTAACTATAAGCCAACAGTCTCCTATGGTCATGAACCAGCCTATTGTCTCAATCTCAAGCAAGCAATAATAGTTACAAGATGTCAGAGCACCAAATATATAATAGCAAGGCGTCCCATACATTACATATTGGATGATCATGAAGCTAGTCGTACAAAATGTCAAGACAAGCAAGAGTTCAGTCATACATGATCAACCCTAGGATCTGTCAATCATGTTACAGCCTGTAGGAGGACAGTAAACAAAGGTGCAATACGAGCTAACACGTGCTCGCCAGCAAAACGCCTGAAAAGAATAATTTTTACAATAAAGTGGAAGGACAAAAAGAAACCCACTCGTTGCCAGGGTTACGCCTGGTGGTCACTATCTGGCTGGAAGACAGGTGGATCCTCTGGTGCTGCTTCGATATCTGGCCACACAAAACCAGCTGGATCAAACCCCAGAAAGAGCAAGTGCCACAAAGGAGGCTTCACTTAGGAACTAAAACCAACAAATCACAATAGAGTATTAAAGATAATAAATAAAGAACTGATAATAATAGAGATAACAACAGTAAACTGAGTAAGAGGAAACCATTCAGGTAGCCAGGTCACAATCCTTAAACCAAACAAGGACCGGGGTTGCAGCCCTTCACCTGAATAGAAACCTGTCTCAAATACTATTGGTACAGTGAAGGCAATAAATGAAGGGAGGACAAAGAACTGCTCCGGGAGCCAGGTTACAACCCTTAAACCAAACAAGGACCGGGGTTGTAACCCTTCGCCTGAACAGAACTGGACCCCCAATCTTTATCGCTAAGGCCAGTATAAATAATTATGGTCTTAAGGTAAGGTAAAACATGACAAACATGGCATGGGGTTGCAATAAGACAATAAACGAAGAGAGGACACAGAACTGCTCCGGGAGCCAGGGTACAACCCTTAAACCAAACAAGGACCGGGGTTGTAACCCTTCGCCTGAACAGAACTGGACCCCCGATCGTTATTGTCAAGGTAAGCATCAATAATCATGTCATGTCACAATCTTGTACAGGATCAGGATAAGACTAAGCTGGAATAAACTCCATCCAATCAATCACGGCCAATCAAGAGTATGGTTTAATACTTTTAACTAACTAAGGTTATCACAGGCCTAGTTATTAGCAAGATGCAATGAGATTATCCCAACAGCCACAAGCCCTGCAGACCATCCGGTTATCCGGGTCGAATGTCCGTTTATGAAGAATGCAACACGTGACTGTGTGCTGGAAATATGCCCTACTCGTCGGTAGGCTACAAGTCCACTTAATGCGCCCAGATAACGGGATTGCCTGTAGCTGGGAATCTCTTCATGTCTACTGAATTATTTTAGTTTATTAGCCTTAGTCAATTACTGTAGGTATTCCGACCGTGGTACTCAGGGATCCCTATCCTAGACATGATACAAGACACTACTAGTTTATTTGTACAAACGCAATCGCCCACGGTGTCCAGGTTATTCAATTTTGTCATGACATGCTAGCCGTCGCAACAGCATTCGAGATATATATCATGTCAAATTTACTGTCAAGAGTGCGCTACGACGGGCCACTGTCATGTCATATCATTTATCAAAAGTGCACCACAACTGGTCACCATCATGTCACGAAACATATTTAAAATTAATACTTAACCTGGTATAAGCGTATATGCAATAACTAAATATAAGCAGGGTGAAAGAGTTGTGGAGGAATCATGCGGCTCAAGGGAGACGGGACATAACTTCCACATACGAACCCAAAATGAGGTGCTCCAGAGATATTCGAAAAGGCAAGACAAAGATCTAAAACTTGTATGTTTTAAGTTTTTCGAAATTCTGGCTAAAAAAATAGCTAAACTTGGCAAAAACAGTCATTCTGTGCACTTTTTACGCCAAAAATTCAATTCTGCGTAAAATATGCAAAAGGGGAGGGTTCCAGCGTAAAATTTTACATTCTGGATACTATCCAACATAAAATACGCAATATCAGGATTTTCTGCATAAAATCTTACATTCTGGATGATATCCAGCATAAAATACGCAATATCAGGGTTCCCTGCGTAAAATTTTACATTCTGGATGCTATCCAGCGTAAAATACGCAATTTCAGGATTCCCTGCGCAAAATCTTACATTTTTGATGCTATCCAGCGTAAAAGACGCAATTTCAGGATTTCTTGCGTAAAATTTCACTCAGTCGACATAAAAAATTCAGAAAACTTGTTTTGGCCATAAAAACTTCATTTTAACTCGAAATGAGGTGAATCAAAAACCAAACTCATACGAAATTTCGTGCTCTTGCTCATGGAACTATTAGTTTTCGAAAATAACAAGTTTTAGTAGATCAAAACCAAGAAAAAATCCATGAACTCATGAAACCCCAAGTTACAACGTAGATTTAGAAGAATCTATCCATAAAAATTAAAAACTCCAAGTTCTAAAGAGGCTTATAATCATGTAAAGAAGAGAATGGAACAATAAAACTTGAGATCCATCATAAAGCAAGTTGCACTTGCCTAGGGCTCTTGGGTGTTGGTGGAGAGTAATGGTGAGGAAGAAGAAGAGTGAATGAGGAGAGAGAAAGAGTGTTGGGTTAATAAATGGGGATGGTGGAGGTAGGTAAGGATTCTCCTCTTGGTTCATGATGAACCAATAAGCAACCCAAGCCGAACCAAGCCAACCCAAACAAGCCGAACCAAGCCATGAGACATGCAATACGAGTCAGATACGTACACGTATCCCAAAATACGTAATACAAACTATGGTCATCACAAAAACTATGCTATAATAGCAGCATTAGTCAAGGTATTCCAAAAATATAAGTACGCGGTGATTGAAAGAAGGCACAAGTAGTTCAAGTTCATCAAAATCCACGACTCGTCCGGTATTGGTGCCTCTATCGTTGTCCTGCTTATCTTTTTGTCTAAGGCCTTGGCCGACCAATGGGTTAGGGACCTTTAAAATCCATAGTCTAGGTAAACCTATTAGTGTCAGTCAATTACCTAGGTTATAAAGACAACGAGATGCTAGGTTGAGAGGCATGCTCCCCTACTTATAAAATTTCTACTAGTATTAGCTTTGAATCAATGGGACATACAAGTCATTTTCCTAACCTCTACAGTATTCAAAAACTGTAATCACATCTGAAGTCATTTTATCAAGAATTATGCCTCGCCAATATACCCTGGTTGTAGTAAACCCTTGGTTTCGTGACTCAAATATGATATGACATTGAATATTTTATTAACTCTATCCAATATTGACATAAAGATAACTAAGATCGAAAGAGGACAACTAAAACATAGTTTTATCTACATTCGATAACCTACGTTTACTTGAAATAATATCAACTTTAGGGATCCTGTCTCGCCAGTGCGCTGCTGGCTGCAGTGAACCCCGCAGTCTCCATAACTCAGATAATTGGCGACAGTGCGTTGTTGTCTTGCCAACGTAATTCATCCTTATTTTTCCAACTATATCCCTAAGAATTTCAAAGGAGTTTTTAGAAGTTCAAACAAGTTGATTATGATAGAAAATTTAAGTATCTGCCTTTGATGAAAATGTCAGTTTTGAAAATCAACGATTGATTAGAAAGAAAAGATCGAAGGCAAGAGAAATATAAACCTTGATTTTTGTACCTCTAATATTCAAGATCGTGGGGAAAACATATATATCTTGAATTTTGACAAAGCTAACTTGGAGTAGATATAAGGATAATAGATCATGTTAGGCTCAACACAATGGGTGGAAATAAAATATAGACTGCTAGGGAAAACAGTTACTTATGGCCAATAGTAAATACTAATTGGTACAGGTAACAGTGATAATATCTAGAGAGGGCAGAAAAGATAATTTGAATAAATTATCAAGGTTTAAGGGTTGAATTCTAGGAAGGCCTAAGTTATAGAATGAGTTGTCTACCCACATTGGATCCTATCGTCATGTCAGAATAAAGTAAGGTATCCTCATAGGAGAATTCCTCAATTATCCAGTAGGGTTTAGAATTCAAAAAGTCGTTGGCTAAATCACACGACCTACATAGTAACCTTAACTACCCAACAGTCAATTTGGATAGGATTTTTTAGTCCCAGCCATTCTCCTAAAATCAAATTAACCCTAACTTGTGAATGAGCATTTCCTAGTCGCAGGCTCGAAATAGTATGCCTAACTTAAGTACTATTACAAGTTCGCACAATTTTGCAAAAACTGACCTGCATGGACCACCAAAAAAACTTGTCACGACCCGCACCCACTTTTGGGATACAAGTGCATGTCCAAGCCAGCCTATGCCGCAGTGTCGGCAGTAGTACGCTGTCCAGGCCATAATAAAACAAAATGCTGAAAAATAATCTTTATTGCTCATTCATATTTCTAAACATTTACAAGATTTATATTTAAAGAAAGTACAATGTTCTTACAAATATTAAAAATGAATACAACTCATTTATCTAGCTAATCTATAGGTTTTGGCCTGCAAGTACACCTGTATCTCCCCATGGCTAAGATAAGTCACAATTAACCTGAAAAATGTTGGTTTTCAGTCAGGAATGGAACGAGTACAATTCATTGAGTGCAGTTCCAAATATATAATAACCATTATAGGACAAAAGTTAGCCATAAAATACATGTAATCAGGATACTGGTAAGAAGAGACATGAAAAATGTAGACATGAATATATGTACGACAACAGTTAAAGAGTAAACAACAGGGAATGCTATCTATGTGATTTGAAGTACCTTTCGATATATGATCGGTCTGGGAACAGTTACACCACAAGGCCTAAGTTAATTACAGGGTCTACTTTTAACAAGGTCTACTGTGCCGGAAAATAAACATTGGCTAAGGTCTGATCACATATCTATTAGTACTTCCCTTTCCCGACACCATGTACAAGGTAGGAAACATGACATAAACAAGAAACATGAGGTACTATCGTGTGACGAGCGTGTCAAGAATAGTGTATAGTATGTAAATAACAGTGTGATATAGGAATTAGCAATATTGAAAACAAACAACAAATGTACTCGTCTGGGTCCTTTGCTGGTGAAACCGATAATACCAACCACTCAGTGTGTCACACAAAAGTCCAACTCGCACAACAATCTTCGGATGCATAAACAGACATCACCAATACGTTTGGTATGAAATAAATGTCTAAGAATGCCTACCCAAAATTTTAATTCTGGACACAGGGGTAAAATCATAATTTTGGATCAAAACGATGTTCGTCGTTAGACCTGCTTTGCACCGAAAAGCGTGCCAGTATCTACGGTCTCTAAAGTCATCAACTATATATCTACGGGTCTAGTTTGACGAGACGAATCCAACTGTATGTCCAAAGTTGGACTCCGATGGGCCATGCACAAATTCGTCCATTGGATCGGGTCGCAGGCCCGCCAAAAGGGCGTTCCGGTCGACCTTCTCAGAATCGGATCAAACTTGGCATACAGGACCAGAAAAATGATACGGTCCTGTTGGCACAAATTTTGTCTCGAGATGACGAACATGCATGAAGTTATGGGCTAGTTTGCAAAAGGGCCGATATAGGGTATTTTGACGGATACGCCTCGATTTTGTCGCGCACGCACAACGAAATTGAGTTCTTTTGAATCCCACAAGTCGAAAACGTCCATACGCATCTTTTGATGCTAATGGTTTGCGACCACGTAGCCCGGTTTGTCAGGGCGCATGCCTTATCGGAAAAAATTATCAATTTTTGTAGTTTTTGAAAATTGTTTTTCCTAAACTTTACCAATGAATTAATTTTTGTACAGTAGATGAAAACTAACTCTACAAGAAGGGTTTTGTATTCCTTTAGGTTGTCTTGAACTCTGTTTAATTGTTACCAGATTGATCGGAATTGAGCTTCAAACATGGGTTTTTGGGACTGTTGGTGTCCTGTTTTCAAACAGGTTTTAATCATGTTTTCGATTCGAGCTTTCGTCGAATCCCTATTAGTTTGATCCGAACTATTTAGTGGGGTTCCTATATGGCCATATGGGTTGTACCTAAGATTTTACGAAAACGGATTTCGTTAAATATACGCAAAGAAGGGGTACGAAAAAGATGGTACCTTGTGCTTAATGCTGCTGTTGCAGCTATTATCGACTGCTGCTACGCTTTGCTATTACCGCGTGCGGCCGACAATCCGACGGGGATCCGCGATGGCGCACAACGGCCCGTGCACGGCGCACGGCTGAGGTGGGTCTAGGGTTGGGGTTGTAGTCGAGAGATCGCCTCTCCCTCGCTTTCTCTCGATATATATATATAGTCGGGGACTTGCTGCGGATCGTGTCTTGGGGTGGGGGGGCTATTGCGGCTGAGGGGTTTTAGATTTTTTTTTCTTTTTTTTCCTTTCTTTTTTTTTTCTATTCCATTCTATTTCTATTTCTTTTCTATTTTGGGTATGAGTATATTATATATATATATATATATATATATATATATATATATATATGTATATATATATATATATATATATATATATATATATATATATAGAGAGAGAGAGAGAGAGAGAGAGAGACTCCAAAATAATTTAATAAAATTACCAAAATAAGTCCTAGAACTGAAATATTTTCTAAATACTTAGTAAAAATTCCTTGCACCAAATTATCAATAATGTAGCAATTACTTGTTATTTAAAAAGTTACTAATTAAACACAAGTCATTTTAAAAATTATAACAATACTGTAAACTATATAAAAAAAAGTGAAAAAGGGACTTTCAAAAATAGGGGTTTTACAAAGCCCCCTGATTTTTTGCTATTATTTTTTATTTATTTAATATGGTTATTTTAATATTAAACTATATTTTATAATCAATTATGACTATAGAAGTACTTTACTGTAGCTTTGATTCTTGAAACACAATAATTATTAATTTCTTAAATCTAGCTCCATATTCGTATTCTAGATGAACCCACATTCAGTTTGATATATCATGTCCTATTCAAATATGTTCTCTTATACTATATTTTTTTTGCACAATTTCGGGTCAAAATATTAACTATCACCTTTACCGTAACATTTGACTTGTTTTCCAGTTTCAATTTGAGACTCGATCTCGATCTAAACCATTCGACCAAATATATAGTTTTGACCTATTTTGAGCCTACTACATACATATCAATGGTGTCCCACTCAATTGAGTCCTCATGTGCTATTTATTTTCAAATGACACACAAGACCTATAAAATAGCTTTTCAGAGTCAATTTCAATTCCATAAACCCTATAGGCCTAGAATTAGTTTAACTAGCCTTGGTTGAGCCTATAATAGGTTACCATAACTAATTAGTATAAATTTATAATGATTTTTAGAGGATTTTGTACAGCCATAATTAATTTGAAACTTCGTATACCATCTCTAAATTAATTGTTGTGCATGTTTTGATATGAAAAACATATTTTTACCTATCGATCAGTATTTTTTTGAATTAAAATACGTTAAAAATTTATTATTTTGGGAACAAAACTATGAACCAAGTCAATTAATATTAATAACGAATATGAGACATTGGTGCCCATTTTTCTATGAATAGAATACATAAGATATTATTATAAAATATTTCTAACTATTTTTCTAGAATTAAATATGATATTTTTATGTTGTTAAAATATTACTTTAGTGGGAAGATTTAATGCTATATATGTTAGATTGAGTCAGATAGTTAATGTGACTAGTATAGTATATATATTATTAGTTTATAAATATGGTTAAGTGCTAGTTTAGTTAGAATATATTGAGTTAAGGTTATATAGGGTATAATTATATAAATAGTATGAGTATGACATCGATGTGTCATTTATTTGATAGATTGATTTATTCTAGGAGTTTGTGACGGTGTGATCGAGGATACCGGAGTCGGACCGTTATACGCATATTTGGAGACTACAGGCAAGTACACCTTGCCGAACTGTATAGTATTTACATGCATTTATTATACTATTATTTTTTTCCGTCATACTTGATTACCTGTTGTTACTGTTTCTGTCATTTATTTTATCGTTTTATGTGCATGTAAATAGTTTATATCTTTTTATTATTATATGTTATATCTTGCCATGTTCTTGTATACTTCTTGAGATTGTCCTTGTCCGATCCTATGCCACGTTCCCTTGACATGATTGACCTGGACTTGACTTGCTGACTTGACTTGACTTATTTGACCCGTAATTCTAGGCGAGGACCTTGTTATAGACGATGACAATACTTGACCACTCTTTATTTTGAGCCCCCACCGAGCTGTGATAGAGACTTACTATAGGTTGTGAGCCCCCACCGAGCTGCGATCTATAGGGTCGTTAACTTCCACTACAAGAGAATGCATTTTCAGCAACATAAGCAATATGTTGCACAAAGTTAGATTCATGTCGCCAAAGAGTTTCTGTGAGATATTTGACTATATCGCACATATGTCGCTGTAGCCTTGTCTGGAAAAGTCTTTGGTGACATGAAATCACCTATGTCGTAGAATATAATCACTTTTGGCGACATATCATATTTCAGATTTAAAAAAACCTTTTGCGAAATGTGTCTTGTGTGCGGCAGAAAGGTGATACATTGGCAACATAACACATGTTGCCAAAAGCATAATTTATTTTTTTATTTATTATAGAAAATACTTTCTACTACACAATTTAATATCGCAAAAGCTAATGTAGTTGAATATAAATATACTTCTGGCTACATAATTTGATGTCGCAAAAGCTCATGTTGCCAAATATAAATACACTTTCTACTGCACATTTTGACTTCGCAAAAGCTAATTTTTATTTTTTATATTAATTTTTATTTTTGCTTATATTTTCCAACACAATTTAAAAAATTTATTTTGGAAATAACTTAAAAACATTAAAAAAGTTATTCAAAATAACTTAAGAACAAAGAGCATGTCACGATCCACACCTAGTGTAAGGGTATGAGAAGTGGGTACGTCCAGCCTACGCCACAGTGTTGGCGGTAGAACGCTGTCCTAGGTCACATACATCTAACAATTATAAGATATCTATACAGTATATACTCTCCAAACGGAGGACCATACAGAAATGTACAGCTCAATCACAACTAAGGTAGAAGTACGATAA
>JANAVB010008157.1:47500-170000 GCA_029216955.1 Iris pallida
CCTAAATTTCTATTCCACCTAATAGCCCCCCCCCTCCCGTACGACCTGAAGACCCTGGCAACAAGAGCGCGTCGCCACGGCGGCCGCCGGCCGGCGAGAGAGCCGCCGAGCGCACAGGAAGCGAATAGAGCACCAGCAGCCACGCTGCCCGACCCTGACTTCGCGACGAACTTCCCGCTGGATCGATCAATCGTTTTACGATTCGTCAACGCTGGTATGAACCTTATATAACCCTCTTTAGATCCCTGTAATTTAGTCTCGTACCAAGACTTCAAAATCTTGTGTAATTATCGCGCAAAACTAAGAAAAAAACCTAATGTTTCGAAATACCAAAACAGGGCATAAGAGCAGTGAATGCCTAGTTTTGGAAGGCGACAAATCGCCAATCCTTGGACTGTCCTAAAAATCTAATTAAATAGGTTTTTAGTCAACCCATACAGCTTCAAAACGCTGTTTACGGATTTTAAATTCATCTAGTATGCATCAAGGAATACCGATTTGAAAATCATGAAAAACATGTTTCAAAAACTAAAAATTTTGTCCGATTCGACGTGCGTCCCGCCAATCCGGGCAACGTGATCGCGAATCGAAGGCATCGAAAGGTGCATAACAGTTTCGTGGTCGTGTGGGCTTTGACGGAATTCAAATTGGTCGCGTGTGCGCGACGAATTTGATCCGTATCCGTCGAAATTCACCGTATCGGCCTCTATGCAAATTTTTCAATTAGTTTGTGCACGTTCATCAGATCGAGACGAAACTTGCGCCAGCAGGACCGTATCATTTTTCTGGTCCTGTATGCCAAGTTTGGTCCAATTCTGAGACAGTTGATCGAATCGCCGTTTTACGGGCCCCACGGTCCGATTCAACGGGCGATTTTGTGCACGGCCTGCCGGAATCCAACTCTGGACATACAGTTGGGTTTGTATCGGAAAACTGGATCCGTAGACATATAGTTTGATGACTTTAGAGGCTATTGACTCTGGCACGCTTTTCGGTACAAAGCGGGTCCAACGACGGACATCGTTTTGACCCAAAATTATCGTTTAGCCCCTGTGTCCAGAATTGGACTTAAGGACAGGCAATTCTTGTTATTTTGACTATTCTGAGAACATTGGTGATGTTTATTTCAGCATCCGGAGACTGTTGTACGAGTTTTGACTATTGTGGCACACCGAGTAGTTCAGATTATCAGTTTCACCAGTACGGACCACAGGCGAGTACAGTTTATTGTCTGCATTTCGATGTTGATCTTTACTATATTTCATTGATTGGCCATTGGTTTTGTGATTTTTATACTCTATTATAAATTGTTGAGTCGGGAATGAGAAGTACCAAGGATGTATGATCCGACCGTAGACAGTGTTTATTTTCTGCAGTAGACCTCGTAGACTGTGCTTATTTTTTTGCGAGTAGAGCTCGTAGACAGTGCTTATTTTTTTGTAAGTAGACCTCGTAGACAGTACTTATTTTTTTGTAAGTAGACCTCGTAGACAGTGCTTATTTTTCTGTAAGTAGACCTCGTAGACAGTGCTTATTTTTCATGCAAGTAGACCTCGTAGACAGTGCTTATTTTTCATACAAGTAGACCTCGTAGACCGTACGGTGTAGTGTCCCAGACTGATCACATATCAAAGGTACTTCTAACAGTTGGGAAAAGTATTTTGTGTCTATTTATTTGCTATTGGTTTTCCATATTTCATGTTTATTTTTAAAAACATGTAATTGATGTCTAACCTATGCTGTATAGTCATTTTCTTTATTTGAAATTGCATTTAGTGAATTGTGCTCGTTCCATTCCTGACTGGAAACCAATATTTTTCATGTTAGCCGTGGATTCACTTAGCTTGGGAGTGACGGGTATACTTGCAGACGAAAAGCCTAGAAACTAGCTAGATAGTTGAGTTGTAGTCATTATATATTTTTACAAGTTTATATTTTTTTGCAAATGTAAAACTTGTGATCATTGTAAATTAAATTAATTTTGTGAATGAGCAATACTTGTGATTTTGAGCATTGTGGCTATACAAAGTTCTATCGTCGATACTGCGGCGTAGGCTGGCTTGGAGACGTCTCGTATCCGTTTAAAAAAAAGGGGTACGGGTCGTGACAAATTTTTGCGATGGCCCATGCAGGTCTGTTTCGCAAATCATGCGAACTCATGATAGTACTTAAGTTATTTGTACTATTGCGAGCCTGCGACTAGGAAATGCTCATTCACGAATTAGGGATTAATTTAATTTAAGAGAATGACTAGGACTAGGAGTCCCTTGTTCAAATTGACCGTCGGGTAGTTAAGGTTGTTAGATAGGCCATGCAATTTAGAATTATTAAGTTCAGATAGCTTGCTAGATCCCTATAGACGCACTATTGCTTTTAATGTGATGATATGATCCAACGTGGGTATACTACTCACTTGATTAGTTAGGCTTTCTCGGAATTAAGGCTATAATCTTGATAACCTACTCAGTTTTCTTTTGCTCTATGTAGATATAAATCTTATATCATAAGTTAGTATTGCCTGTTTTAAATTCTATTTTTACTGTATGGAATTGGTTTATAATTCATGATTCTGTTATTCCTGTATGAATCCCTAGTTAGATTTGAATCAAAGTTTTTCCCTAGCCATTTGAAATATATATGAGATAAAGATTAGGACGTTCTTACTTCACTTGTCTTCAGATATTTCCTTTCGATCAGTCTTTTACTTTAAGGATTGAGACTTATAGGCAGATGTTACACTTTCTATCATAGTCAACTAGTTTGAATCGCTAGCAGCTCCTTGAAGTTCTTAGGAGTATAGTTAGGCTAATTTAACGACTGTGATGGCTAGACAGCAGCGCATTGTCGCCAATTACCTAAGAGTGGAGAGTGTGGGTTCACTGCGGCCAGCAGCGCACTGGCAAGCACGACCCCTAGAGTTGAAGTTAGTTTAAGAAAATATAGGTCATAGAATATTACTAAAACTATGGATAGTAGTCCTCCTTGATCGTAGTTACCCTTGAATCAATATTGGATAGAGTTAAGTAATGTTCGATTTGTATCATATTTGAGTTATAAAACCAAGGGTTTACCACAGTCCGATTTTACGGGCGAGGCGTACTCCTCGGTGAAATGACTTCAGACGTGATTACAAGTTAGGGATACTATAGAGGATAGGACAGTGCCCTGTGTGTTCCATAAGATCCAAAGCCAATACTAGTGAAAGTTCTGTAGGTCGGGTAGCATGTCTCTCAACCTAGCTTTCCGTGGTCCCTGTGACCTATCGACGAGGTAATTGACTAACGCTAATAGGTTTACCCAGAATATAGAATTTAAGGGTTCATAACCAATTAGTCGACCAAGGCATTATGGATGAGAAGATAGTAGGATGACCGTGTAAGAAAGAACACCAGGTGAAGTTCGATTCTCACAAAACTTGAACTACTTGTAACTTCTTTCAGAAATCCCGCATACTTGTATTTTGACTATCTTAACCAATGTTGCTATTACATCCTAGTTTTGCAAGCTCACTCTGTTCTCGAACTTGATTCAAGACATATGTTTAGTGGGGAGGCCTACCAACATATTGTCTAATCAGAATCATTGTATTACGGTCTGATCAACCATGATACAATTTGTTCGCTCTTCATCTAATTACCCTACGTGGATTGAGATATAGATGTCTCCAGGATCTCGTCCGCAATTGCTTGATAATTCCTCTTGAATTATGCATTCGCCTTTGAATCACGTAATGGTATTCAGTGACATCTCTTGAACTCTTTATTGTTTTTGTCCTTTACTGATTGGAAAGACAAAAACTCGTAATTGGTAGAGAGATACGAAGTATCCCCCATGGCTATGATAGTTGTCTACACAAGTGTAGCTACCATCGGCCAGTCATGTGATTGAGTTACTCGTTCTTCCCTCGACCCTCATACTACTATTGAGACCTTCTAGCAATTTGAATTTGAGAATGATTAGGGTTTTACCCTTAGTCGAAATGCCAACCCAGGAGACTATCTATTCCCAAGAAATAATTCATGGTGTCTCTAAATATTTTCTTGAATATTGTCTTAACTAGAAATCCTTATGCCTTGACTCAACCTTTCCTCGACCAAGCCACAGTTTAGACATGAGATGGATAGACAGAGGTAAGGACAATCATTTACCATGACTATGGTAGACACTCATCCCGAGATTGGTTCCAACAAGTATTGCCCTAGTTATGTAAATTTTATTATTAAGACCTAACTAGTGTTGGAACACCACAGTCACTAGTTTAGCCAATACCCTAGTTTAAATACCTTGTCATATTATGATCTACCAGTGGTCAACAGCAATACATGATCACTACAACTCTTGTGACAATAGTCTGGCAGGCTTGACGCCAATAGAATTTTACGACTCAGTTGTTAGAAATCTTTTCGTAGGATGTGCCTTAGAGTTGGCTACCCCGTCGATAACTCTCGTATATGGTGGACGAGTAGGTCATTCTATTTTATCGACCATGTGTCATTGTACACACTTGTTTTCCATTCATTGAGGAACGATCCTTGAGTTGACTTATATCTACCGTATTCCGTTACGTCATGCCTTATTCTTTATTAACAAGAGTCGAGGTACAATACCCAGATTTTGGGAACTCTCTAACCTCATTATTCCTAAAAACCCTGTCCCAGCTTCTAAGGTGGGTAGACTGTAAGCCTTCTAAGGTTTGGGGATATACAAGGATTACCGATTGATTAGAATAATTCCCATTAGGATGATAATTAGTGCCCATGGACTCCCACCTTCCACCTAGATCATTTTGTGTCCCCGGCCGTGTCATTAATATTCGGGGCACGAGACCAGCGGTTACCTTCCAACAAATTTCACATGCAAGATCTAGACGAGTCCACCTTCATCTAGGTATATCATTTCCCACTCAAACACACCCCCTTGTACTCTATTTTTATGGTACGACTTTCAGGTCAAATGGACTAGCTATAACCCTTACCGTAATACCGGTATACTTTCCGACTTCCATTAGAGCCTCAACCTCGACTCAAACCTTGCAACCCAATATATGGTGGTGATCTACTCGAAGCCCACTACGCACATGTCACCAGTGTACCACTCAATTGTGCCTTCTCGTGCTACTTAAACACAAAAGTCACGGAAGATCACAATCTTAATTTTCCAAATTCCGTTCTATTTTGGAACCTTGCTTAGAATTTCCAGAACGAAACTTCTGTATTACACGGATTGTAAGCCCGTCTAAGAGGCGAAGGGTGCTTCGATTCAGCGAGTGACTAGACTAGAGTAGCCACTTTAGCAAATAAGTCAATGGTTCATAAACTTTCTTTCTGTCTACATCATTGGATACTCTCGGCCGCTCGGGAAACTTCATATTCGCTCTCGATTTTTCTTCCTTATCTACCTGTCCTTCCTATTGTAGAGTGACGAATGGTCATGCTTATTAGAATTTAGCAATATTGTAGAGTGACGAGAGGATTATAGATACCATATGTCCTAGATATTTTTGGAAGAGTTATCAGCCACTAGTTAGAAAATTATAAGATTTTAGTGACCTGTGTTTCAAGGGAGTAGTGTGACCAAAGGTAGGTGGAAGTCCTCCAGTATTTGGAAATACGAAATGGTTAGGAGGAGGTATAAATATTTCTCAGAAATTAAATTTGAAAAGATGGTGGTAGTAGTGGATTTATTCTATTTTTTGAATTTTAGGTATGTTTATGAATTAGAATTTCGAGGACGAAATTATTTTTAAGGTGGGTAGATTTGTAGCTCCCCTTCCCAAAATTTTTAAATATTTTATTACTATTTATTTTATTTAAATGGTGATTTTTAGAAATTTTAGAAATGATTATTTAGTTAATTATTACGGTAGATGATTTTAGTCATGGTTGAGTTTTGGAGTACAAGACGACTAGGAATAATGGCACGGATAGTGCAGTGGCATGCTTTGACTAGAGTTTAGCCATGGTAGGGGAAGACCGAGCCATAAGTGAGTCCTAACTAGGAAAACCAGGCCAAGTTGAGACTAACCTTTCTAGATGTTTAATTACTTATTAATTAAATTATTGACTTGCGGAAGACCCGGTTGTACCAAAATAGTCCAGACTTGACCCGAACCAAACCCATACCATGTAGACATATAGCACGACCAAAAATGTCCATGTAGGTGTGCATTTATTATACAAGTAAATATTTCGTATTTTATTTAGTGGGCTAGTAAATATGTTGTGACACATTGATTATATAAATGTACATATATAATATGTGTTATTGATATTAAATTGTTAATTATTTTATAATAGGATAAATATTCTTTGTGATGTATTTCTAGATTGCTAGGATTTTATACCATATATATGTGTGTATGTATATATATATATATATAAATACATATTATAGGTGCGTATTTGTATATCTATATATATTATATAAATTTGTGTATTTGTATATATATATAAATATATTATATATGTGTACGTGTACGTATATATATGTATATATGACATTGTGTATACATATATATATATATATATATATATATATATATATATATATATATTTATATATATATATATATATATATATATATATATATATATATATATATATATATATATATTAGTATATATTTATGTGTGTGTGTGTGTGTGTATATATATATATATATATATATATATATATATATATATATATATATATAAAATATATATATATATATTAGTATATATTTATGTATATGTGTGTATATATACATGTATGTAAATATTTAGCTATTTGTGTGTGTGTGTATACATCTACACTAATATACAACAGCCTAGCCAGACCAAGGCAGCAGAGACCCAGCTCGGCCTGCCCACGAGCCCATCAGCCAAACCCACTAGGGCTAAGCCCAGCAAGCGGAGTATCCTAACCCAGCCAGTGCAACTGAGACCCGAACAAACAGGCCGACCCCATGTATACACAGCCATGTATACATATACGAGAGCGAGAGTTTTCTCTCTCGACGAAAAACCTAAAACCCTAAATTTCTATTCCACCTAACAGCCCCCCCTGACCTGAAGACCCTGGCAACACGCGCGCGTCGCCGCGACGGCCGCCGGCCAGCGAGAGAGCCGCCGAGCGCACAGAAAGCGAACAGAGCACCAGCAGCCACGCTGCCCGACCCTGACTTCGCGACGAACTTCCCGCTGGATCGATCAATCGTTTTACGATTCGTCAATGCTGGTATGAACCTTACATAACCCTCTTTAGATCCCTGTAATTTAGTCTCGTACCAAGACTTCAAATGCTTGTGTAATTATCGCGCAAAACTCGGAAAAAAACCCACTATTTCGAAATACCAAAACAGGGCATAAGAGCAGTGACTACCTAGTTTTGGAAGGCGACAAATCGCCAATCCTTGGATTGTCCCAAAAATCTAATTTAATAGGTTTTTAGTCAGCCCATACAGCTTCAAAACTACAAATTTTGAGGACGAAATTATTTTTAAGGTGGGTAGATTTGTAGCTCCCCTTCCCAGAATTTTTAAAATATTTTATTACTATTTATTTTATTTAAATGGTGATTTTTAGAAATTTTAGAAATGATTATTTAGTTAATTATTACGGTAGATGATTTTAGTCATGGTTGAGTTTTGGAGTACAAGACGACTAGAAATAATGGCACGGATAGTGCAGTGGCGTGCTTTGACTAGAGTTTAGCCATGGTAGGGGAAGGCCGAGCCATAAGTGTGTCCTAACTAGGAAAACTAGGTCAAGTTGCGACTAACCTTTCTAGATGTTTAATTACTTATTAATTAAATTATTGACTTGCGGAAGACCCGGTTGTACCAAAATAGTCCAGACTTGACCCGAACCAAACCCAGACCATGTAGACATGTAGCGCGACCAAAAATGTCCACGTAGGTGTGCATTTATTATACAAGTAAATATTTCATATTTTATTTAGTGGGCTAGTAAATATGTTGCGACACATTGATTATATAAATGTACATATATAATATGTGTTATTGATATTAAATTGTTAATTAATTTATAATAGGATAAATATTCTTTGTGATGTATTTCTAGATTGCTAGGATTTTATACCATATATATGTGTGTATGTATATATATAAATATATATTATAGGTGCGTATTTGTATATCTATATATATTATATAAATTTGTGTATTTGTATATATATATAAATATATTATATATGTGTACGTATATATATGTATATATGACATTGTGTGTACATATATGTATATATAAATATATATATAATATATGTGTATTTATATATATATAAATATATTATACATATGTATATGTGGGTATATATAAGTACAAAAGTATTTATATATATTTAAGTATTTAAGTATTTATATATATATATACAACAGCCCAGCCAGACCAAGGCAGCAGAGGCCCAGGCCCATCTCGGCCTGCCCACGAGCCCATCAGCCAAACCCACTAGGGCTAAGCCCAGCAAGCGGAGTATCCCTACCCAGCCAGTGCAACTGAGACCCGAACAAACAGGCCGACCCCATGTATACGCAGCCGTGTATACATATACGAGAGCGAGAGTTTTCTCTCTCGACGAAAAACCTAAAATCCTAAATTTCTATTCCACCTAACAGCCCCCCCGACCTGAAGACCCTGGCAACACGTGCGCATCGCCGCGGCGGCCGCCGGCCAGCGAGAGAGCCGCCGAGCGCACAGGAAGCGAACAGACCACCAGCAGCCACGCTGCCCGACCCTGACTTTGCGACGAACTTCCCGCTGGATCGATCAATCGTTTTACGATTCGTCAACGCTGGTATGAACCTTACATAACCCTCTTTATATCCCTGTAATTTAGTGTCGTACCAAGACTTCAAATTCTTGTGTAATTATCGCACAAAACCCAGAAAAAATCCACTGTTTCGAAATACCGAAACCAGTGTTCTAAAAATCGGCCTAGGCGCCCGCCTAGGCGCTAGGCGCCGGCCCTCCGCACCGAAAACCCCCTAGGCGGTGGGCTAGGCGGCTAGGCGGACCCTAGGCGCCCCTAGGCGGGCCTAGGCGCCCCTAGGCGGTGGATTTTTTGAATTTTTTTGATTTTTTTGATTTTGTTTATTCTTAGTTGTATTTTGGATATTTGTTTGGGTTTTAAGATAGTATTTGGATTTTAGAACATTGAAATTTCAAATTTCAAATTTCAAAATTTTCAAAATTTTCAAAATTTTCAAAAAAAAAAAATTCTAGGCGGCCGCCTAGGCACCGGCTAGGCGGGCTAGGCGCTAGGCGGACCTCCGCCGCACCGAGTCCGCCTAGCGATTTTTACAACATTGACCAAAACAGGGCATAAGAGCAGTGAATACCTAGTTTTGGAAGGCGACAAATCGCCAATCCTCGGATTGTCCCAAAAATCTAATTGAATAGGTTTTTAGTCAACCCATACAGCTTCAAAACGCTGTTTACAGATTTTAAATTTATCTAGTATGCATCAAGGAATACCGATTTGAAAATCATGAAAAATATGTTTCGAAACTAGAAAATTTGTCCGATACGACGTGCGTTCCGCCAATCCGGACGACGTGATCGCGAACCGAAGGCATCGAAAGGTGCGTAACGGCTTCTGGTCGTGTGGGCTTTGACGGAATTCAAATTGGTTGCGTGTGCGCGACGAATTTGATCCGTATCCATCAAAATTCGCCGTATCGGCCTATATGCAAATTTCTCAATTAGTTTGTGCACAGTTCATCAGATCGAGACAAAACTTGCGCTAGCAGGACCGTATCGTTTTTTTGGTCCTGTATGCCAAGTTTGGTCCAATTCTGAGACAGTTGATCGAATCGTCGTTTTGCGGGCCCCACGGTCCGATTCAACGGGCGATTTTGTGCACGGCCTGTCGGAATCCAACTCTGGACATACGGTTGGGTTCGTATCGGAAAACTGGATCCGTAGATATATAGTTTGATGAATTTAGAGACTATTGACTCTGGCACGCTTTTTGGTGCAAAGCGGGTCCAACGGCGGACACCGTTTTGACCCAAAATTACCGTTTTGCCTCTGTGTCCAGAGTTGGACATAAGGACAGACAATTCTAGCTATTTTGACTATTCTGAGAACATTGTGATATTTATTTCAGCATCCGGAGACTGTTGTACGAGTTTTGACTATTGTGGCACACCGAGTAGTTTAGATTATCGGTTTCACCAGCACAGGACCACAGGCGAGTACAGTTTATTTTCTGCATTTCGATGTTGATCTTTACTATATTTCATTGATTGGCCATTGGTTTTGTGATTTTTATACTCTATTATAAATTGTTGAGTCGGGAATGAGAAGTACCAAGGATGTGTGATCCGACAGTAGACAGTGTTTATTTTCTGCAGTAGACCTCGTAGATAGTGCTTACTTTTCTGCAAGTAGACCTCGTAGACAGTGCTTATTTTTTTGCAAGTAGACCTCGTAGACATTGCTTATTTTTCTGCAAGTAAACCTCGTAGACAGTGCTTATTTTTCATGCAAGTAGACCTCGTAGACAGTGCTTATTTTTCATGCAAGTAGACCTCGTAGACCGTGCGGTGTAGTATCCCAGACTGATCACATATCAAAGGTACTTCTAACAGTTGGGAAAAGTATTTTGTGTCTATTTATTTGCTATTGGTTTTCCGTATTTCATGTTTATTTTCAAAAACATGTAATTGATGTCTAACCTCAGTTGTATAGTCATTTTCTTTATTTGAAATTGCATTCAGTGAATTGTGCTCGTTCCATTCCTGACTAAAAACCAATATTTTTCAGGTTAGCCGTGGATTCACTTAGCTTGGGAGTGACGGGTATACTTGCAGACGAAAAGCCTAGAGACTAGCTAGATAGTTGAGTTGTAGCCATTATATATTTGTACAAGTTTATATTTTTCTGCAAATGTAAAACTTATGATCATTGTAAATTAAATTAATTTTCTGAATGAGCAATACTTGTGATTTTGAGCATTGTGGCTATACAGCGTTCTACCGCCGACACTGCGGCGTAGGCTGGCTTGGACACGTCTCGTATCGTAGGCTGACTTATAAGAGATATTATATAGGGGGGTTGGGGTCTCCATATGGCTGCTATAGGGGGTCGGCCACATGAGATTAGGGTTAGGGTTTCTTGGGAAAGGGTCATGGGTCTAACGCACTAGCTAGTTGATTAAGCCTTCTAACTAAAAGGGGCCAACTACCAAGGAGATCCATTCTCTACATGAACCCAAGTCAACTTGAGTCAACTTAAGTTAGATTAGGGTCTCACACCATTCTACCATGCTAACTAAGTTGCCAAGGTCAAAGTCAAACACTAGGCTAGTCTCTATAGTCTCAACTAGCAAAAGTCAAAAATCACAACCAACAATCAAACTAAAATAAAATAATTTTAAAAAAATATCATAATGACCAAAATACCCTCAAGCTAAAATGTGGTAGTGACAGAGCAACAAGTTACATGAACAAAACATGAATCCAATATAATGTCTTTAAACATCTCTTTATAAAATAATCCATAATGCAATAGTTTAACTTCAAGTAACACATATACTCAAAAAAAATAATGTATTCACGTACTGTATGCAAGTTACACAACTATAATGTAGATATAAACACATGAATATTTGATTGACTTTCCAAAAAATTAGCCTACAATAGATCTCATGATATGAATGTCTTCTCAAAAAATTGGCTTTTGTTAATGTGTCTATTTGATCTTGCAAACAAAACAAAAAAAATTGTAAGTAAAACAAAAAATATATATACTAAAAGAATGATAGGTTTAAGGAACTATATATGCAAAAAAAATTCTACACACATATATATATTATAACATATATCCAGTGCAGGTTTAAGGGACTTACATATGAAAACTCAACAAAATAACCAATGAGCATATTGTATTAATATATACAAAAAGAATGATAGGATCAACATAATTGCTATTGATACTTTGACAGGATCAACATAATTCCATGATTAGAAAGTAATCTTGAGATCAAATTATATAATACACGCTTTGTAGAGCACTAAACAGTTCTAAGATGTGGGAATTTAAAATAGCATATTTCCAAAATTTGGCAAGTAGAACACAAAACAGTTCTAAAATTCTGAAGGAGAGTAGTATATCCTTAAATAACATGAGTGAATCTGGTCAGAGCATCAATAGCTTACAAAGTATACATAACATGACCCAATAAGCATACATAGCTCAATAACATTGCATTAAACAAATTAAGAAAATTATCACTCCAAATGTCCTAATTAATTCTAAAGTTTGTCAAAATTAGGGCTCAGAGCATTGCAATATTTTTTTCAAACCTAGCCGACATCAAAGTTTGTGCTCAGAGTATTAGAAAAAAACATTCAGTTCCAGTAGCAATACTACAAGTGACTATCCCCAAAATTGTGCCACAGTAGCAGTAGCATTATATGCTGCTTGCAACATAATATAGGACCTACCCCAAAATAAATCTCAAATACCAAATGCCAACATAGCCCAAACAATTTCACAAAAACGTGATACTCATCATAAATTAGACTTAGTGTGAGAATTAAAGAAACCAAAGCCACCTATCCCAAAGTTTAGCAACTGATCCAAAGTGTAGTTAGTTAGGACATTGGAGTATGAATCCTTGGCTCTATGTTTGTAAAAAAGCTACAAACATTCATCACTTTTCAAAAAATAAAGATTAAAAGAGACCAAACTCATGCCAAGAATAAAGTCTAATATAGTATGTAATAAATATCAGAAATACTGAAGACAACCCAAACTAGGTTTCACTCATATGTCAGCAATTAATTAGAATAAGGGTAGTACCAATAACTCGGATACCCAAGCACTAAACCCATAGTGTTAGTATCAGTACTGAAGTAACATAAATGAAGCACCACCCATATGCATATGCTTCACCGTCTTGAGCAATCAAACTAGGGTAATTAACTCTTGTTTTTATATAAAGAACATCAACGATTTCACTATCTTGTGATCAGAAAATAAATTCTCAAGTGTGGGGAAAAGACGATGAAATTAATGGTTCCTTAGAATCAAGTACACAGGATTTTAAACAAAGACCTCAAACTGGGCAATGATACAAGTCAATTTCTAAAAGTTTGTGTTTAGTGCTTACAAGAGAAACTTTTATCTAGAGGAATTGTAGATATATGCTCTTGAGCACTAGCTTTTAAGAATGTGCCATCCTTAAACTTATTGTTTTCATTTATATATACCCTTGAGATTCCAAAGGTGTTCTTTGAAATCTGTAATTCACCAGAAGTACAAATATGAGCATCCCATCGCAACCTTTGGGTATCAAATTGGTATCGGTTGAGACTTCAAACTACGAGTCTATGATAATACTCACAATGCCCGCAGTCGTATCGGTATTGGCCATATCATATCAGTATTGGCTGATACTACAAACTATGAGTCCATGATAAATACTCATAATGCCAGCATGCATCATAGGGTAGGATACGTATGTTCATTAAGAGGTTAATTTGCGGCTATTTGAATTCTGCCAAGTCTAGCAGCAGCTACAGCCACTGCTAAACTTGATAGAAAGAGGCCTTTTGGTTTAAACAGCTTAAGCTATTCATGTATATATATACCCTATCTAAGTCTTTAACAATAACCAATAACAATAATCTAATGCTTGGAACAAGTAACAACAGCAACAACAATAAATCATTTATCCCAAATTTTTTAGGGGTCAGTTGTTTGAATCCATTTCTTCCATTCAGCTATGTTGAGGACCATATCCTTTGTAACACTAACAAAACTAACATCTTACTGAAATAAAATTTAGATATCCCCTATTAAATTCCAAGATCCCGGAGAACTCGATAAACTTGGGATGTACAATGTTTCCCTGTTCCCTATCCCGTACCATTGGCCCAGGATGTAAAATGTTCCAGGTAACTATGATCCCAACTATAAGCCGATAATAATAAAATTAGACCAAACTAAAGTCCAACTTGATTAGTTGAAAATCGTACCTAAATATGATCACGTTCGAATATTTTTATATTGCCTAAATCTGATACTAACTTTGTCATGTCCCGCTCCCGTAGGAGCGATCGTCCTCGCTAAGGCATAATGTCTTACGAGCCTAGATTGCGCTCGTGCAAGGTAGTTTTATAACGGCCGATTTCAGCGGCTACGACGGGGTCGTCGCACAGAAGTCCCAAGTAGAAACATTGAAACATGCAGCAAAAATTTAGAAGCAACACACAAGTTATTCAAAAGTGCTCTTTATTGATATTGAACAATGAGGTTACAATGGGTGCAAGGCCTTGATTACAAGTCTCTCAAGCTCACTTTTCTCTCATTTTACAAGTCACTCTGCTCTCTCTCATCTCTCAATACAATGCTTCAAGGCGAGGGGTGCAGATTCTGCAGGATGGTGATGTCCATATATTATGTCCCGTATAAGTCTTGACTCCACACGGCCGCACGCTTCGAATCGCCAAGGGACTCCGTGCCTCGACGCATCCAAGCGAGCTCCGCGCCATGAGCTTCTACCTGTGCCTGCACATAAAAACTGTATGGGTGTCAGTACTCAACTGTACTGTTTGAGTGAGCTCCCCGCCCACACATACAAAATCGACACGTTCATTTAGTTTGTGTAGCTTAATCCTTTTCGATTGTCTTTCTAGTCTTGTCTTAGGATCAATTTTAGGACAAAGACGTCTTGGCCTATACTTGCAACGCAACAATAGGGTCGTGCTATACTCGATTCGTGACTTCAATATATATTCGAGGCAGTGCCTCACCGAGTAGAACTTATGTAACTCGGCCGTGCCAAGACTTTCACTTAAAATCATGCGATTCTAAACCATTTTTATGTCAATGACGTCAAGGGGGACAACTCGTGCAGGTCGTGCCAACACACTTGCTCGTGCTATAAGATCAAGGCCATGCCTCCCAAGTACCAACCAGAATTAATCAACTTGCCTTACGGCCCTTCCTGTCTTACCTCGAGACGAGACCACATTCATGCCGAAGCACGTATCCTTGCTATAGCCATCTCTTAGGCTCTAGATTGGTGTTGCAACCGTGCACACCCTAACCCGTGCCTGATTCAAGGTTAGCGTTTGCTATAAGCATAACTTGTTAACTCGACGCGTAACTTGCTAGTACTCGACGCAATCCAAAGGCATACACATGGATGGCTGCTCTTGCCGACGCATCTATATGAGTGGTCACTAGCAATGTCAAGCTATCCTGGATCTTTTATATACGATGACCATTAGCGTGGCGAGGTACGAGCTCCCACCGAATGACCCGCAGCCTATATTATAACGGTTCACTTCAACTAGTTGTACCGTCGATGAAGGCCGTACAATATCTATACCATGCAAGTTATCCTAGGCAGACACGAACCCGACGTCCCGGGATCGTTCGAGGAATTTTGCCCTTATGTGCAAGTTATCCAATGACCATGCAAGACTCAACTCGATCTATCAATTCCTTTCTTAATCATGACCATGCTTTCCATTTTTCTATCGAGACTCCCAAGTAGCGGGACCGATCTCGTGTGATTCCTTATCGAGACTTAGCGAGACTCCCAAGTAGCGGGACCGATCTCGTGTGATTGCTTATCGAGACTTATCGAGGCTCCCAAGTAGCGGGACCGATCTCGTGAACGAGACTTATGGAGACTTAGCGAGACTCCCAAGTAGTGGGACCGATCTCAGCGACAACCAGTCGCATGGACTTCCTTTGTCCGTGGCATGCTTCTCTCTAAACCCACAGTGGCTCGTGCCTTAGACAGAACTTGTTCTCTAGGCGACTCTACCGCTCAAGTCACATACTTTATATGACGAGCTTTGTTCTCCTGGGACTATGTAACTTGACAACTGCAGCCAATATGGGATAGTGCTTGCCATGACTTCGATAGCCCAGCACAACTCTTGTCAAACTTATTCGAACAACGACTCGACGAGCAAAGGCTACGCCGAGCTTTGCATCGAGGGAACGTGCCGTGCACGCGTTCGACTTGAACAACCAAGTTCTTGGGTGCCTAGACTTAAGCCACAAGCCGTGCAACACGACTTAACCCACGGGACATGTGAAGGCTATGCCAAGCTTCGCATCGAGAGAACGTGTCGTCCACGCGTTTGACTTGAACAACCAAGTTCTTGGGTGCCTAGACATTAGCCACAAGCCGTGCAACCCAACTTAAACCACGGGACATGCGAAGGCTATGCCAAGCCTTGGTCGACGGGACCGTGCATGCATTATCAAGCATTCACGCGGCGACGCCTATGACTTAGGCTAATTCTAGCGTTGTGGCAACTTAGCAACTTAGGCCAACTTTCTTCTCCCAAGACACGGGACGAAGTACCGAGTGTCATATTGAAAGCACGCTGAGCCGACTTCTGAGCAGACCGTGCGACCTTTTTCCATGTTCTAACACATTCCGACCCGTCGAAATTATTCCTTTAGCTATGTGGATGCGTCTCTTTTATTATCGAGCCTAACTTGTGCAAGTTAAAAACAAGCGAGTTATTATGTGAAGGCTAAGATGAGGCAAGTTCATCGAAACTACCCCACCTGAGCGAGGAGTCGCCTCGACCGAGCGAGTCTTCGAGCAGCCATTGCAAGGCTAAGGCCGAACGCCGTCGTTATTTTGATTCCTCCAATTTATTGAGCGGGACGGGGCACTACATCATACACCACTCAGAAAAAGTTTCATCCTCGAAACTAACTGAGTACTTACTTTTGGACCACTTTGATCCAAGGACTCTTGTACACACTCCGTCTATGCGTTTCTTCGATTTGGAGCCACGCTCGCACTATTATCAATCTTTTCTTTAACATGATTTCAAAATCCTCGACTGTAACACCCAGTTTCTGGAATGAGGGTATTTTTGAAATTTTGTATTTATAATTATTAATTATTTGTATTTAAATTACATTATGATTTTTGGTGATTTTTAATTAATTTAAAATTGTTTTAAGTCATGGCTTGTGATTTTGATATCCTACTAGTGTAACCTGAGAGACTGCCTGGCCTAGAGCCTGACCATATCATTAGGATAATTTATTATTACTTTTGAGCATGAGGGAATTTTGGTCATTTGGCCTCTTTGAATTATTTCATGATTTATTGCACTGGTGATCGTTGATTTTAACTTTTACTAAGCTGTGACTTAAGAGACTGTCCTAGATTTTAACCTTGACTTGGTGACCTAGTTAACATGGTATGGACCCTAGTCTAACTTAAGTCAACTCAAGTTAGGACCCTTAGGATCAAGTTTGAAATAGGAGGATTGGTGAATTGGTCCCTAGACTTGAGACTTAGAAATTGGTTCCATGACTAGTACAATTAGGCCCATAGCCATTAGACTAAACCCTAACCCTAATTTTTCACTTTTTAACCAGCCACTAGGGCTGCCCCTTCCCAATAAATAATCTCTTCCTTGTTCTTGCCTCTTTTATTATTATTTTTCAAGCTTTGAAGAAAGAAAGGTAAAACCCCCATATATTTCTCATTTTAAATCCTTTTTATCTCTAGTTTCTTGCAATAGAGCCTAATAACCTTCTATTTACTGTTGGTGGAGAGTAATCCTAGATTTTGAGCAATTTAGGGATCCGAGCTAGCAAGGAGGAACACTTCATTTTGGGGCTTTTTTATTGCTATTTGCACATATAGGTAAAACCCCTTAAATTGCTTTAATATTCCAATTTCTTTGCATATTAGGCTAGATCTAGGTGTCCCCTAGCTGTCCCTAGAATTTGGGTGAACTTCGTGTCCATTTGGTGTCCGTATCGGACACGTGTCATTGTGTATAGGTGTTCGACGAAATGCCTCTAAGGATTTTATTTTCGATTTTTGTAAAACTAATTATATGAATTTGTAGATCTAAATGTGTATACTAACTTTTGTGAAGACTGATGTAATTTTTGTGTCAATTTCGTATCGAAATTGGGTGCGGACATGCTGCACGACACGCGTGTGCGGTGTCCTGCTACCCGTGTCCTGTTTCTGGCTGGACACAGCATTTCGACATGCAAAACTTGGTGTGGAGATTGGGGCAGTGACTGATAAGTCACTCTCCAAGTTTCATGATACCTCGTTTCGTGTCGGACACGAAAACGAGGCTGCATGGCTTTTGCACTGGTCTGCCTGTGCGTGAAAACGCACGCTGATACGCACGTTTAACCACGACACGGGGACACGTTGACCCTTTGCAGTGTGACACATGTGTAGCCCTATATGGGACGAACACATGGGCATGAGCACGAGTTGTGTCGTGCCCTGTATCGCGCGCACGAGACCGTGTCCTCACTGCACGAGGCTGCCTGTGCAGTAATTGATACACTGTTTCGATTTGATCCTTGGCCACCTCGTGTCCATTTGCATGGACACGAATACCTCCCAGGACACGTACTTATAGGAGGAACACTTGATCACACTCAAATTGGATTTAATTGGGATTTAGCTTTGATTTAGCATTTCTTCATGATACTCACTGTTCTACTGGGTTTCGAATAGGGTTGTTTTGGTTTTTTTGAGATTTGATATATTCAATGCTATTAATGTTTTGATTCCCAGATAGGATTCAAAATGTTCTTTCAGTTTCGGTTTATGGAGATTCGAATTTGGATTTTCATATACCAGATTCTATGAGACTGAACAGTTTTGATACTCACTGTTTTGTGAATCCTGAACCTTCATTTCCTTTTTAAAAACTGAATTTTTGATATTAATTACCCTGTTAATTTCATACACATATAATAGTGAAATGATGGTTACATGTTTGGGTTTGAGGTTACTAAGGGAATTGGGTTTCAAAATTTGTTTTGGATTTAATGGTTAACTGTTATTGAACTGTCAACTTATTCTCATTCACTCAAAACTCAAACTATCAATTAAATCTGAGTTCCCCTTGCCTTCACTGTCATTTACTTTTAACCCTGAGATCAATACACCCCCTTCATGATTAGTTATACACATATGAGAATTTCATGTCATTACACTCATTTCACTCACTAACACACTCTCCTCACTTTTCCCCACTGAACCGAGACACAATTGACACACACACACATAAACTTCACTCATGTGGCACTCACACACACAAGAAAACTCACTTGACACCCTCTACTAGCTATTGACACCATTGTCATTGACACACACATTATGACATGACATACAACACTGATTTTAATTCTTGTCAACACGCACATCCACAAAACTGAGATTTAGATGAGTTCATCACATACTCGAGCACCTCCACTTCAGTATTGACACATTGCACACTGTCGAATAACTGAGTCCTGCATAGGTTGAAGTTGTGTGTCCAAGTCACTTGGCTTGATTGCCTTCAGAATTCTTTTTCTCTTTTGTTCAATTTACTTTTATCCCTTACTTTGGTTGTATTGATAGATAGGCTATGAGATGTTAAGTTTAGGTAGATGTTGAACTTTGGTTTTGAATGTTTAGTTGATAATTGGGTGGGGATATATTCAGATGTTGGAAATTTGATATTAGCCACATGTTAAGGTCAATTTTGGCATGAGGGTATGGGCTTTGACAGGTTTAGTTGTTAGAAGGATGGGGTGTATTGATACTATACACTATGGGGTAGGTATATGGGTTTTGAGTATGCCTATGTTGTGTTATATAAGGAGTACAGAGTTGGGTAACAGTTGACAAGTGATATGTACATACATATATATTATAGAGATAATATAGAGGTTGGGATACATACATATATATATTGTAGGTATATATGTGATATATATGCATATGTTATATGTATGTGAGATAGGAGTGGCATGATATATAGTGGGTTATATGTACTATAATCTATAGATGATCATGTAGGATGTATTATTTATATATGAGAATTGGTGGTTAGATTCTAGGATTTGATTATGGTTTTGATACCACCCTTGACACTAGCACTAATAGTCTCTTAGCCAAATAACCCAGAATAGGCCAAACAAATCAAGTTTGACCAATAGTGGACTATTTAACTAGGATAGACTTCATTGACCTAGTTTGACTAAAGTGTTGACCATGGTTGACCCAAGTTTGACTTAGACCTAGTTTGACCTAGACAGTTGACCAGGTTTGACTTAGAGTTGACTTTGACCTAGATTTGACTTAGAATCATGTAGATTGCATCATAAACTTTATTTACCTTATTTTGAACATATTATAACCTGTACTGCTCTATTTAGGACATTGTGACTCCGGTGCAGACATCTGATATTACACTACTCTTTTCAGATTATCAGGCGAGTACATTCTCTGATAGTTCTCTCATTTACTTGTCAATTACTGTACTTTAGTTCTAGTTAGTTGTATACGATTCTCTGTTACAACACGTATGGATATTCTGGAATCATGTATACGACACACATTATTGTCTGGCCTCCATTACTGGAATCATTCTGGAATCATTTACTGGTATCATCATATTCCGGCTGGACTCATCTTGAATCATTGTGTCAAAATTTTGGATTCACTTGCTGGGAGGGGAAATACTAGAGTAAGACATGTAGACACACCCCAATTCTGGAATCACCCTATGCTGGAATCAAACTGGAATGATAGCTATCTCACACCCGGCCAGGTGTGTGATGTACCGGATTACCTATAGCCGTTTACATGTCGATCTCGGTATTTTAAAACACACTGTTAGAGTATAGGCTGGACTCACCCTAGAATCATTGATCACTATGACTGAAATTGTCCCTTACTGGATTCATCTTGTATTAGATTCGTCTTGTACTGGACTTACATTGGAGTTATACTTGTCTTACATTTACTGTCTGGACTTATACCGTATTACCCTGGTTCAGCTAGTTCTATTTTTACAGTCTTTATACAACTGTCTATAACTGTTTTATAGTTCTCTGTTATTTACTTGGATTTTCTAGATGAGATGTGCTCATTCCTATCCTGACTTGACCTGTTGAAATTTTACAGATGATTGCCCTGAGGACATTTTCCCTACTCATTATGGACCTGACGAGGGGTTAGCTACCTTTGGCCCCGACACTCAGGAGTGATCAGGATTTAGTTTAGTAGACTTGCATCAGCTTTCATGTAGAATTTGTTATTTTGGATTTGAGACTTGTGTTGTATTTAAGATTGTTGAGATTTTGTTATTATTATAGTAGTTGTCTTCTAATTCTTATATTTCTTCTGTGTTATCTTACATATATACTGCATGAGTTGATGGTTAGTTAGAGACTTAGAACAGCGTTCTACCGCCGACACTGCGACGTAGGCTGGACGCTGTTACGTACTCGTACCCTCACAGTGGGTGCGGGTCGTGACACGTTTTTAGTGGTGGCCCATGCAGGTCGAGAGTCGCATTAGTGCGATATCGTGGTAGTACGGCGACTTAGTTGTACTGCTGCGAGCCTGTGATAGGATTGAGAGATAGGCTTTAACGGATAGGTACTCAATCACAGTTAGGAAAAATTCTACTTCAATTCATGCCATCTATACATCTTGCTGATTTGTCTTCCTTAAAAATTTAACTGTCCTCCATTGATTTATCGCTTCTATCCCAGTAATGATTCCTTGTTTGATCTGTCTCCAGGATGGTCGAGACTATATCCCATCGCTCCGAACCGAGGGACGCTGCAGAGGGGTCTGCTACCTCTCGTCCTCAGCAGTAGCAGCCAGCTCCCGGTGCCGTAGCCCCTGTCATGCCAGCTAGGGTAGGCGTTTCAGCTACGTTCGGAGGAGCCCCTCTACCAGCATAGGGCCCAGGCAGAGTCCGGTGATTCCGGAGGTACTCCAGAGGCAGCAGCCGCCTTCGGGAAAGTTGATACAGTTCAGTTGTTCTCATTTTTCCAGCAGTTCATGGAGGGCCAGCAGGCCCAGCAGTAGAGGCAGACAGCGGAGTTTAGTCGGGGCATTGATCTAGCCCTGACAGTAGTTGAGAGGGTAGTAGCCCAGCCTTCAGCAGTTCAGCAGCCGCACCAGCCGAAGGAGAAGGGCATCCAGGATTTTCAGAAGATGCACCCGAGGGATTTTCGGGGTACAGAGGGCATCCTGTACGCCGATGAGTGGATAGAGCACATAGAGGAGATATTCAGATTGGCTGAGATCCCGGCGAGACTCCAGATAGAGGCAGCAGCCAGCATGATGCAGGATCTGGCCCGCACATGGTACCAGACCGACCCGAGGGTTGGTACTACAGGACAGACTTGGACAGCATTCAAGAAGCTGTTCAAGAAGAATTTCTTCCCGGATGCAGCGCTAGGAGCCCTCGAGACCCAGTTCGAGGCCCTACTCCAGGGCAGTCAGTCCGTGGAGGAGTATGAAGGAGAGTTCTGCCGTCTGGGCAGATTTGTCGAGGGGTTGACCGAGGCGACGAAGGCCCGGAGGTTCAGAAAGGGACTGGTCAAGGAGGTGAAGTCCTATACCAAGAGTGCCCGCGACGCCACTTTTGAGGAGATCTTGGTGGGCGCCTTAGCAGCAGAGGATGATCTTGAGCTGAGGCTCAAGAGGGGACGGGACGCTCACGGTATCAGCAGCGGAGGCCAGGCCAAGAGGCCTCATGTGCAGATTCAGCAGACGCAGGCACCAGTGGGAGTTCAGCAGGTGCAGCATCAGTATCAGGGTCAGGACCCGAAGGCGATCAGTTGTTCTTACTGCAAGAAGCCGGGACACATCTGGGAGCAGTGCAAGAAGAGGTTGAAGGTATGTTATTTCTGTGGGTCAGGTGCCCACCAGAAGATAGATTGTCCCATTGCACCTCCTTTTAAGGGAGCTAGGCCACCTGTAGCTCAGCACCATAGGGGTGGAGCTTTTGCGATGGCAGTCGAGTAGACTGATATTGCAGGTGATGGATTAGCAGGTTTGACCTTCTTATTCTTCCTCCCCACCTTCATGTGTGATTTCCCTTAGTACCTATCAGGATATTTCTTGTGATTGCTAGATAGTGTAGCTAACCTGTTCGAGACTGTAGAATCACGACCAGCAGGATTGTGTTGCTTCGACTTTGATTGATTGGGGGTTTGACCTAGGAAGGGTGCGCTCATCTTAATTTTGAGGACAAAATTTTCTAAGAGGGTAGACTTGTAATACCCAGTTTCTGGAATGAGCGTATTTTTGAAATTTTGTATTTATAATTATTAATTATTTGTATTTAAATCACATTATGATTTTTGGTGATTTTTAATCAATTTAAAACTGTTTTAAGTCATGGCTTGTGATTTTGATGTCCTGCTAGTGTAACCTGAGAGACTGCCTGGCCTAGAGCCTGACCTTATCATTAGGATAATTTATTATTACTTTTGAGCATGAGGGTATTTTGGTCATTTGGCCTCTTTGAATTATTTTATTATTTATTTCACTGGTGATCGTTGATTTTGACTTTTGCTAAGCTGTGACTTAAGAGACTGTCCTAGATTTTGACCGTAACTTGGTGACCTAGTTAACATGGTGTGGACCCTAGTCTAACTTAAGTCAACTCAAGTTAGGACCCTTAGGATCAAGTTTGAAATAAGAGGATTGGTGAATTGGTCCCTAGACTTGAGACTTAGAAATTGGTTCCAGGACTAGTGCAATTAGGCCCATAGCCATTAGACTAAACCCTAACCCTAATTTTTCACTTTTTAACCAGCCACTAGGGCTCCCCCTTCCCTATAAATAATCTCTTCCTTGTTCTTGCCTCTTTTATTATTTTTTTTCAAGCTTTGAAGAAAGAAAGGTTTGTCCATTCTTCCCCAATCCATAGATTTCTCATTTTAAATCCTTTTTAACTCTAGTTTCTTGCAATAGAGCCTAATACCCTTCTATTTACTGTTGGTGGAGAGTAATCCTAGATTTTGAGCAATTTAGGGATCCGAGCTAGCAAGGAGGAACACTTCATTTTGGGACTTTTTTCTTGCTATTTGCACATATAGGTAAAACCCCTTAAATTGCATTAATATTCCAATTTCTTTGCATATTAGGCTAGATCTAGGTGTCTCCTAGCTGTCTCTAGAATTTGGGTGAATTTCGTGTCCATTTGGTGTCCGTATCGGACACGTGTCATTGTGTATAGGTGTTCGACGAAATGCCTCTAAGGATTTTATTTTCGATTTTTGTAAAACTAATTATATGAATTTGTAGATCTAAATGTGTATACTAACTTTTGTGAAGACTGTTGTAATTTTCGTGTCGATTTTGTGTCGAAATTGGGTGCGGACACGCTGCACGACACGCGTGTGCGGTGTCCTGCTACCCGTGTCCTGTTTCTCGCTGGACACAACATTTCGACACGCAAAACTTGGTGTGGAGATTGGGGCAGTGACTGACAAGTCACTCCCCAAGTTTCATGACACCTCTTTTCGTGTCGGACACGAAAATGAGGCTGCATGGGTTTTGCACTGGTCTGTCTGTCAGTGTTGTAAAAATCCCTCTAGGCGGCCGACTAGTCGCTAGTCGGCCGTCGCCGACTCGACTAGGGGCTAGTCCCCGACTAGTCACTTGTCGACCACCGTCGACTCGATTAGGGGCTGGTCCATCCAAAAATTGGCTAAATTGGTACTAGTCTGGGCTGCCGTCGACTTCATCAAGGCAGTCGCCATCGACTCTTTACTTTGTTGCTGCCTTTTTTCTATTTTGGAAAAAAGTGACTAGCCTACTTTTTTTTTTCTTTGTTATCTCTTTGCTACTGTTGTTGTGGCTCTTTTTTTAATTTTTGCTTGTTACTTTTTTTTTTGCTTTTGCTTGCTACTGCGGCTGTAACTCTCCGTGCAAAATAGTAAGTCGTTAACATATTATTTAAAGATTTATCGAAATAGAAATTTGTGTAAAATAATGAATAAAAAAATGCACTGCAATAACTAAAAGTTCAACAATTAACATATTATTTTTTAAAATATTTTTATAACATATTACATATATATATATATATATATATATATATATATATATATATATATATATATATATATATATATATATATATATATATTCATTAAAAAAATATATATTCATTAAAAAAAATATATATATATATATATATGTTCATTAAAAATTCTAAACCGACTACTCCCCGACTAGTCCTCGAGTAGTCCGATTAATCCGTAGTCCCCACAAACCGACTAGCGGCCGACTAGCAATTTTTACAACCTTGCTGTCTGCACGTGAAAACGCACGCTGATATGCACGTTTAACCACGATACGGGGATACGTTGACCCTGTGCAGGGCGACACATGTGTAGCCCTATATTGGGCGAACACGTGGGCACGACCACGAGTTGTGTCGTGCCCTGTGTCGCGCGCACGAGACCGTGTCCTCACTGCACGAGGCTGCCTGTGCAGTAATTGATACACTGTTTCGATTTGATCCTTGGACACCTCGTGTCCATTTGCATGGACACGAATACCTCCCAGGACACGTACTTATAGGAGGAACACTTGATCACACTGAAATTGGATTTAATTGGGATTTAGCTTTGATTTAGCATTTCTTCATGATACTCACTGTTCTACTGGGTTTCGAATAGGGTTGTTTTGGTTTTTTTGAGATTTGATATATTCAATGCTATTGATGTTTTGATTCCCAGATAGGATTCAAAATGTTCTTTCATTTTGGGTTTATGGAGATTCGAATTTGGATTTTCATATACCAGATTCTATGAGACTGAACAGTTTTGATACTCACTGTTTTGTGAATCCTGAACCTTCATTTCCTTTTTAAAAACTGAATTTTTGATATTAATTACCCTGTTAATTTCATACACATGTAATAGTGAAATGATGGTTACATGTTTGGGTTTGAGGTTATTAAGGGAATTGGGTTTCGAAATTTGTTTTGGATTTAATGGTTAACTGTTATTGAACTGTCAACTTATTCTCATTCACTCAAAACTCAAACTATCAATTAAATCTGAGTTTTTTCCCTTGCCTTCACTGTCATTTACTTGTAACCCTGAGATCAATACACCCCCTTCATGACTAGTTATACACAAATGAGAATTTCATGTCATTATACTCATTTCACTCACTAACACACTCTCCTCACTTTTCCCCTATGAACTGAGACACAATTGACACACACACACACACATAAACTTCACTCATGTGGCACTCACACACACAAGAAAACTCACTTGACACCTCTCCTAGCTATTGACACCATTGTCATTGACACACATTATGATATGACACACAACACTGATTTTAATTCCTGTCAACACACACATCCACAAAACTGAGATTTACATGAGTTCATCACATACTCAAGCACCTCCACTTCAGTATTGACACATTGCACACTGTCAAATAACTGAGTCCTGCATAGGTTGAAGTTGTGTGGCCAAGTCACTTGGCTTGATTGCCTTCAGAATTCTTTTTCTCTTTTGTTCAATTTACTTTTATCCCTTACATTGGTTATATTGATAGATAGGCTATGAGATGTTAAGTTTAGGTAGATGTTGAACTTGGGTTTTGAATGTTTAGTTGATAATTGGGTGGAGATATATTCAGATGTCAAAAATTTGAGATTAGCCACATGTTAAGGTCAATTTTGGCATGAGGGTATGGGCTTTGACAGGTTTAGTTGTTAGAAGGATGGGGTGTATGGATACTATACACTATGGGGTAGGTATATGGGTTTTGAGTATGCCTATGTTGTGTTATATAAGGAGTAGAGAGTTGGGTAGCAGTTGACAAGTGATATATACACACATATATATTATAGAGATAATATAGAGGTTGGGATACATACATATATATTGTAGGTATATATGTGATATATATGCATATGTTATATGTATGTGAGATAGGAGTGGCATGATATATAGTGGGTTATATGTACTATAATCTATAGATGATCATGTAGGATGTATTATTTGTATATGAGAATTGGTGGTTAGATTCTAGGATTTGATTATGGTTTTGATACCACCCTTGACACTAGCACTAATAGTCTCTTAGCCAAATAACCTAGAATAGGCCAAACAAATCAAGTTTGACCAATAGTGGACTATTTAACTAGGATAGACTTCATTGACCTAGTTTGACTAAAGTGTTGACCATGGTTGACCCAAGTTTGACTTAGACCTAGTTTGACCTAGACAGTTGACCAGGTTTGACTTAGAGTTGACTTTGACCTAGATTTGACTTAGAATCATGTAGATTGCATCATAAACTTCATTTACCTTATTTTAAACATATTATAACCTGTACTGCTCTATTTACGACATTGTGACTCCGGTGCAGACATCTGATATTACACTACTCTTTTCAGATTATCAGGCGAGTACATTCTCTGATAGTTCTCTCATTTACTTGTCAATTACTGTACTTCAGTTCTAGTTAGTTGTATGCGATTCTCTGTTACAACACGTATGGATATTCTGGATTTATGTATACGATACACATTATTGTCTGGCCTTTATTACTGGAATCATTTACTGGTATCATCATATTTCGGCTGGACTCATCTTGAATCATTGTGTCGAAATTTTGGATTCACTTGCTAGAAGGGGAAATACTAGAGTAAGACATGTAGACATACCCCAATTCTGGAATCACCCTATGCTGGAATCAAACTGGAATGATAGCCATCTCACACCCGGCCAGGTGTGTGATGTGCCGGATTACCTATAGCCGTTTACATGTCGATCTCGGCATTTTAAAATACACTGTTAGAGTATAGGCTAGACTCACCCTGTAATCATTGATCACTATGACTGAAATCGTCCCTTACTGGATTCATCTTGTATTAGATTCGTCTTGTACTGGACTTACATTGGAGTTACACTTGTCTTACATTTACTGTCTGGACTTATACCATATTACCCTAGTTCAGCTAGTTCTATTTTTACAGTCTTTATTGCCATGATTCTTCTCTTGTTTAGTTACTTACTTTCCTTACACTTTATCTGTCTTTCTTTACCATCACCTGAATATAAACTGCCATGTTCATCAATACAACTGTCTATAACTGCTTTATAGTTCTCTATTATTTACTTGGGTTTTCTAGATGAGATGTGCTCGTTCCTGACCTGACTGGACCTGTTGAAATTTTATAGATGATTGCCCTGAGGACATTTGCCCTACTCATTATGGACCTGACGAGGGATTAGCTACCTTTGGCCCCGACACTCAGGAGTGATCGGGATTTAGTTTAGTAGACTTGCATCAGTTTTCATGTAGAACTTGTTATTTTGGATTTGAGACTTGTGTTAATATTTAAGATTGTTGAGATTTTGTTATTATTATAGTAGTTGTCTTCTAATTCTTAGATTTCTTCTGTGTTATCTTATCGTGCTTAGACTGTGATTGAGTTACAATATTTTATACTTGTCCTCCGTTCGGAGTTGATCATGATGAGTACATATATACTGCATGAGTTGATGGTTAGTTAGAGACTTAGAATAGCGTTCTACCGCCGACACTGTGGCGTAGGCTGGGCGCTGTTACGTACTCGTACCCTCACAGTGGGTGCGGGTCGTGACATCGACCCTTTTCCATTCCTTGAGTCTCACTTGAATTCAACGTATTACTTGGTTGGATCGTGAACATATTCCAGACGTCCCCAAAATACATGCATTCAGCCATGCCGCGTAATAGAGAATTCGTCATTCTCACTCGAGTCGTATCGTACACATATTCAAGCGTCCCTGAAATATATGCATGTCAGCCGAATCTCGTGAGGGGTATTCCTATATTCTTGATTCACTCTATCCATCTATACCAATCCTCAAGATCAATCTTTCAATTGCTAACTCTTGAAACAGGGGCGTCTCGCCTAACCGCTAGGCCATTTCTCAAGGTTAAAGTCAATGTCAGGATTGGAATCATAGTTCCCCAACAATAATGCCAACACTGACCCCAATCCTAGGGTCACACCAAGGTCGATGATACGGGATTTTCTACCCAAGCTTGCGTCACTCAGATTTCTAAACATCGAGCAAGATCACCTAATTCACATCAAGGCATTCGTGGCGCAGATTCGAATCCATTCAAATCACCAATTTCTATGGTCTATTCCTTCCGACATGTCGACATAATTCACATATCCGTTCTAACCAATTCATGTATTCGATCACGAGGTCACCTAGCACAACATTCTGTCATGCCCCAATCTCACGCAAGTTCGATTATCTACGTTGGACATGAATCACCATGCCACGTTCTCGCAGGATAATCGTCCTCATTGGAGTGTAACTCTTGCTTGAGTCTAGACTAATTCATTCTCGATATGCAGATTGGACCTACTCAATCCTCAAGTTCAATCGTCAAGCACACTGAGTCATTCTCGAGTCCACCGTCGCATCAAACCATAAGTCGAAGCAATCAAATTGCCACGCCATGCAAGCTCGATCACCTCCGCTGTATGAATCACCATACCAGTGCTCACGCGGAATGATCGCCCTAATCGGCATGACGCATGTGCGAGGCTGGAGTTGCGCTCGCATAAGACAAGCACGTCAATGTTGTGGTTATCGTCGAAGAAATCAAAACATTTCATTTTCATCCAAGCTAAGATCTCAGTTTGATAGTCCGTTCGACATTCGTTCAAGTAGAAAAGCATCGAGCCAAGTCTATCTTTTCCTCGACACATTTCAACATTCCGAGCATAGCATCCATCGGAACAATGACATTTTACACGATCATCGTTCCTCGAATCAGAGTACCCTCGAGTTATTACACATCGATCTTTGATACGCCTCAATACCATCGATGATATACGTAACCTGACGATATTCCTTTGCTACGAACTCCGAGCCGTGCAACTGATGCTATTGTCCGAATTGGATATACCATAATTCCATTCGACCAAATCCGAAATCACAAGTGCGATCCTCTAAGCTTCCTCGATCAAGACATACACTTTTATTCATCATTCCGAATCCTGATTCACTATCTTTTTCTAACTCGCGTTGCTCATTCACAAGTTGTCCGAACGACATCTCGTTCGGGACATTCGAAGTCACGACCAACTAAGCGTGACGCGTTCTAAGGCTTTGCGCGATCGCCTCGCCTCACCGACATACTCGTTGTTACTCGTAATCCTCAATTTTTGCTCGAATGATTTCCAAGACAAACTATACACCACTCAGGATTCGAGCCATCATATTTAATCCACAATTACATTCGTATTATTCGCTAAAACATCTTTCAGATTCGTTCGACGAATCTCTAGCGTATTCGCTCACGTCGTCTCGACGCAATAAGTCGTTCGCACTATTCTTCAAAATCTAAACCAATCTTCCATGTACGCCTAAGCGTTAGTTTGATAGCATTCCTATCGATATACACTCTAAGTGTATTTTGGTTCCCGACCGAGCGATACTTAATATTGCTCGCGATTCGATTGCACCAAAAAGTCGAGGTGCGCGACACGCGGCATAACTTAGCCAAAAGGCCGTGTGTATAGCTATCTCGTGCGGACTATACCCGAGTTTGCACACTCATTTGCTAATGTCGACGTAGGACTATTTAGGCACACACGCGACTTGCTAACTTTAGCATGTGTTTTCTATCAACTCAAGTTTGACACCGTTCAGCACAAAGGCCATCGCCTACCGATGCATTCGATTTAACACTTGTACGAGCTTTTGAAAATATTTAGACTTATTGTATGGACATGCCGTGGAACATTTGAGAGAGAGCGACACATCTTTATCAACGACGAGCTTTCAAAACTGAGAGATTCAACTTGAAGTCCAAGGACGTAAAGCCGTGCTCTGATACCATTATGTCATGTCCCACTCCCGTAGGATCATCCTCGCTAAGGCGTGATGTCGCATGAGCCTAGATTGCACTCGTGCAAGGCAGTTTTATAACGGCCGATTTCAGCGGCTGCGACGTGGTCGTCGCACAGAAGTCCCAAGCAGAAACATTGAAACATGCAGCGAAAATTTAGAAACAACACACAAGTTATTCAAACGTGCTCTTTATTGATATTGAACAATAAGATTACAATGGGCACAAGGCCTTGATTACAAGTCTCTCAAGCTCACTTTTCTCTCATTTTACAAGTCACTCTGCTCTCTCTCATCTCTCAATACAATGCTTCAAGGCGACAGGTACAGATTCTGCAGGATGGCGATGTCCATACATTATGTCCCGTATAAGTCTTGACTCCAGGCGACCGCATGCTTCGAATCGCCAAGGGACTCCGTGTCTCGACGCATCCAAGCGAGCTCCGCGCCACGAGCTTCTACATGTGCCTGCACATAAAAACTGTGTGGGTGTCAGTACTCAACTGTACTGGTGGAGTGAGCTCCTCGCCCACCCATACAAAACCAATACGTTCATTTAGTTTGTACAACTTAATCCCTTTCGATTGTCTTTCTAGTCTTGCCTTATGATCGATTTTAGGACAAAGACGTCTTAGCCTATACTTGCAACGCAACGACAGGGTCGTGCTATACTCTATTCGTGACTTCAATATATATTCGAGGCAGTGCCTCGCCGAGTAGAACTTATGCAACTCGGTCGTGCCAAGACTTTCACTTAAAATGATGCGACTCTAGACCATTTTCGTGCCAACGACGTCAAGGGGGACAACTCGTGCTGGTCGTGCCAACACACTTGCTCGTGCCATAAGATCGAGGTCGTGCCTCCCAAGTACCAACCAGACTTAATCAACTTGCCTTACGGCCCTTCCTGACTTACCTCGAGACGAGACCACATTCATGCCGAAGCACGTATCCTTGCTATAGCCATCTCTTAGGCTCTAGATTGGTGTTGCAACCGTGTACACCCTAACCCGTGCCTGATTCAAGGTTAGCACTTGCTATAAGCGTAACTTGTTAACTCGACTCGTAACTTGCTAGTACTCGACGCAATCCAAAGGCATAAATACGGATAGCCGCTCTTGACGACACATCTATATGGGTGGTCACTATCAATGTCAAGCTATCCTGGATCTTTTGCATATGGTGACCATTCGCGTGGCGAGGTACGAGCTTCCACCGAATGACTCGTAGCCTATATTGTAACGGTTTACTTCAACGAGTCGTACCGTCGATGAAGGCCGTACAATATCTACAATTCCTCCTAGGCCGACACGAACCCGGCGCCCCGAGATCGCTCGAGGAATTTTGCCTTTGCACATAAGTTGTCCAATGACCATGCAAGACTCAACTCGATCTATCAATTCCTTCCTTAATCATGACCATACTTTCCATTTTTCTATCGAGACTCCCAAGTAGCGGAATCGATCTCGTCTGATTCCTTATCGAGACTTAGCGAGACTCCCAAGTAGCGGGACCGATCTCGTGTGATTGCTTATCGAGACTCCCAAGTAACGGGACCGATCTCGTGAACGAGAATTATCGAGACTCCCAAGTAGCGGGACCGATCTCGTGAACGAGACGTATCGAGACTTAGCGAGACTCCCAAGTAACGGGACCGATCTCGGCGACAACCAGTCACGTGGACTTCCTTTGTCCGTGGCATGCTTCACTCTAAACCCACCGTGGCTCGTGCCTTAGACAGACCTTGTTCTCTAGGCGACGCTACCGCTCAAGTCATATACTTTATATGACGAGCTTTGTTCTCGTGGGACTATGTGACTTGACAACCGTAGCCAGCAGGGGATAGTGCTTGCCATGACTTTGATAGCCCAGCACAACTCTTGTCTAACTTATTCGGGCAATGACTCGACGAGCAAAGGCTACGCCGAGCTTCGCATCGAGGGAACGTGTCGTGCACGCGTTCGACTTGAACAACCAAGTTCTCGGGTGCCTAGACTTAAGCCACAAGCCGTGCAACACGACTTAACCCACGGGACATGCGAAGGCTATGCCAAGCTTCGCATCGAGAGAACGTGTCATACACGCGTTCGACTTGAACAACCAAGTTCTTGGGTGCCTAGACATTAGCCACAAGCCGTGCAACACGACTTAAACCACGGGACATGCGAAGGCTATGCCAAGCCTTAGTCTATGGGACCGTGCATGCATTATCAAACATTCACGCGGCGACGCCTATGACTTAGGCTAATTCGAGCATTGTGGCAACTTAACAACTTAGGCCAACTTTCTTCTCCCAAGACACGGGACGAAGTACCGAGTGTCATTTTGAAAGCACGCTGAGCCGACTTCTAAGCAGACCGTAGGACCTTTTTCCATGTTCTAACATATTTCGACCCGTCGGGATTAATCTCTTAGATATGTTGATGCGTCTCTTTTATTATCGAGCCTAACTTGTGCAAGTTGAAAACATGCGAATTATTATGTGAAGGCTAAGATGAGTCAAGTTCATCGAAACTACCCCACCTGAGTGAGGAGTCGCCTCGACCGAGCGAGTCTTCGAGCAGCCGTTGCAAGGCTAAGGCCGAACGCCGTCGTCGTTTTGATTCCTCCGATTTACTGAGCGGGACGGGGCACTACAAACTTAACCCGTTCATAGTGCTACCATATTACTATACTTCATTCACATGTAAAATATTTCTTTTACAAAATTGCATAATATTTTTATAGAAAATACTGCAATAAGATGGTTCTTTCTAGTACCTTATGCAGCGTCATAGGCTTCAGCATAAACTTGTTCGCTAAATCCAATCAGTTGAATAATGCGATTAAATATTTGTTGACATCATCACCATCCTTCTGAACTCTCCACTTGTACATTCAAGTCATCATGAACCTCATCCAGTCATATCCTACAACTTGATCTGGGTCATACCCTGCAAAATCAAGATATGATCAAGAACAAATTCAAAGAAGAAACTATTTTAGGTTACACTTTGGTTCCAGCAAATGTGATGATAAGCCTTGCACCTCACCGGCGGATCTACATGGAAGCCACTGGGGGGCTCGGCCCCCCAATGATTTAAAAAAAATATATTACTATACTCAAAAAAAAATTAAGGTTTTGTATCCGAACTCCTTATAATTGTGCCCCTATTGAATTACAATCCTGGATCCGCTAGTGCTTCTTAAGTGACAATAATATTTTTGTTGGAAAGTTGGAGGTAAAAGATAACAAAATAGCAACTACTCAAACAAAAATGTATCAAGCTAAAGATTGGACAAAAAGCAATGAACTAAAATTCAACTATGATAACAATTTGGCTTCACCGAAAAGAAATCATCACACTGAGTAAAAGTCAAAACATAAATTTGAAGCTTCCATCTATAAAAAATCCTGAACAAAGAGGTTGAATATGTGGAACACAAGATATTTCTTGTAAGCTTTTAGGCGTGTGATAGTTACAGGTTTAAATTATAGCCTTGATATCATGTCCTCCCAAGTAAAAGGGTTTTAATGTTAATAGCAATCACACAGTTGAAGGAAAAACAAATTGGAAAATTGCACTTCAATGACAACTATATTCTTATGGCATTAGTTTCAACGATGATTTGAAATAGGAGGGAGAAGTGATTTCATTGTTTCAGGGAAGCCAAAATCCCTTTAGAAACACACAGAAATAACGAGAGCACATGATACACTTAATGTAATATTAAGCAACTTTATTATGAGTTCCGTCCAGACCAGCTACCAATTAATTGGATGACGCGGTAGATTAAGTACAATTACATGGCTAGTTGAAAACTTTGTTTAATCAGCCATCCAATGAATCAGGTTAGGCAACAAATTAGTTGAGCGATTCACTACCAACTAATCTGACTAGTCATAAACTAAATTGGTTAGCCAGCACTTTTAGGACATTTTGTATATAACGGTCATGTATGAACTGAAAGAAGATGAAGTTGTTCCTGATGCATTCAAGCAAGTGGAGAAATACTTGGTTTTGATAGGAACAGAAATCATTGTAGCCCAAGATAGTAATATCAAGACCTGTATAACTAACCAATAATTACATGAACTTAAATTCAAAGGCTATCAATATGACAATTGTAACACTAGTGGCAAATTGCATATTTTAGGATTTCAAAAGTAAAATTTATAGTGAATTACCTTTCAAAAGAAGCTTGTCTAATGCATCATTCCTTGTCTTGTCAGTGAAGATCCCCTTTGCTGCTGCTACAACATATTGCACTTCTTGTTCCACAAATGGGTTTGTTGACTCCCTGAAAGCTTAACTGCTTAAGGCAATAAATTTATATTAAGGACTAAAAGTAGGGACAATATAGCTAGTAATCCATTGCATAATTAACCTATATTGACTATTCCTAGAATTTTTCCTCCTAGCTTGTAGTCAATAAACTACTTATATTAATCAACATAAAGAAGACTACAAAATATCAATTAGAATTCTTCTCCAAACACAGTCTATTGTGGAGCAAAGGCTTTGAGAGGTTTAAGAAGAACTTATATCTCATCTCCTTCTATATTCTGACAGCATTCACGTAAAAAAAGAACCGTCCTGAAATATAGATTAATATATATATATATATCTGAATAGAAAGTGAGCAAGAAGAAATAAATGTGCACTAAAAGAAAATCACTAGCATAACAACTAGAAACTTCCTGCAATAACCCAATAGTAAACGAATATTACTGATATTATTTTTTCTCCAGAATATCCTCCAATCTACTGAAATAAATCTGCTAGCTAACTAGTACAAAGTCTAAGAAGTTTTTTATGTTGTTCATTACTTCATTTCTAAGGTTAGATCTGTTGTCATTATTGTTCTTTCTGGTAAGTTCATATCAACTGAGAAATTGCAGCAACATATCCAGCAACTGTTGAATTAGGACGTTTGGACATTATCTTTTGCTATTTAAAAATGTAATCATGAGCAAAAGTAAACCCCCACTTACTTGGACTGTTCTGGTGATATAGCTATCTAGGAAATAAAATGTCCAGAAACATGAATGAATGGTGTGAAGGAACCATGCCTCCCTTGAAAATGTTTATTAGAGGACCATAATTTTTTTAAAAAATCGGAAGTACACAGTGTATGGAAAATTCTGTAGTTCATATGCTGAATCGTGGTTCAATTCCTCACTAAAGATCTATTGTTACTAATGTTAGGGTTATATACTAAAAGCATCACTTTTGTATTAACTTTATTTCCTTAAATTTTGAATGAGAATCATATGGACAATGTTTGCATATTGTATTTGTTACAAGTATTGATGCAAGTGTCTGATACTCTATATCGTAGATAATATGGTGGTGGTGTCACACAGAAGATCATATTATCAGTTCCCTATGGAATATATAAATGGTTCACAACCTAGATGGACTTGGACAATCTATTGGAAAGGTTGTAGTATAATCTGGTATTAGTCTATCTTGACTATAAGTTTACACTAGTACAATTTGTGTGTATTGAACATGACCACTTGAGGTTGTTCTCATTGTACTAACTACATAAGAGAACAGACACCTCTGTTATTATGGATGATTGTGCTCTTAATCCGGATATAATAATGGATATGTATATGCAGTGTGCATTACTTTGACTCATAAAAGAGTGAGATTCATTATGGGTCAACAACCTCTATGAATTGGGTAATAACAATATATGTATGATGGGTTGTTGATTATAAAAGGAATCCATGTCCCGATACGTAGGTTGATGATGTCCCCTTAAGGAGCTCATAAGGATTGTCATATAAATCATGTAGGTGGATTATATCCAACATGACAAATAAAGTTGAGTGATACTACTTAAGGATAAAAGATGTCGATCAATATAGTTGTCAGTAACTTAATCTGATCGACGGACATTCGATATCTTAACATGGGGAGCCAAACGAGCATATAATAGAAGGAGCCCACAATCATAATTTGGGATTAGGAAGGTAGTGCAACAATAGCTCATTAGTGGACCGTGCTATTGTTAATGGGCCTGGGTTGTGTGTTCGGGCTGAACACAGGACACCAGATCCGTTAGGAGACCTAACCCTAATTTTTCCTCATGGTCCCTGTCGTAGCCTTATATATATATATATATATATATATATATATATATATATATATATATATATTTTTTTTTTTTTTTATATATATATAAAAAAAATATATATATATATATATATATTTATATATATATATATATATATATATATATATATATATATATCCTCTATTCTCTAGCCGCCATATTATCATTAGAACTAAGAATCTTTCTCTAAATTCGTGATCCACGTAAGGAGAGAAAGATGGGGCTGTCAAGGAGAAGAAAAGGTTGGTAGATCGTCGTCCACACAACGTCCAACCCGAGGAAGGAATACGTGTAGAAGATCTTGGGGTCATGACTGCTTGAGATTTCTAGGAACTATTGTCTTCTTTCCGCCGCAGGTATAATTCGTGAACCCTAGTTTCCGCCTATGAAGGGTTAGAACACATTTATATCTGTTTAACTTGCTATCAATCAATACGCACACCAAACTAGGGTCCTGGGAATCCCCAGTTCCATCAACTAAAACTTTCAAGCCGTATTAAAAACATGAATGAGGTTCTCAAGATGGATTATGCAACTAATGTCTTGAAAATAATAAATGGGTCTTATATTATCTTTTTAGTCACTTGAAGGTTATTGCTAGCACCTTTCAACTAGTTAGAAAATTATGTAGAATTCAGATTTTGCTACATACCCATATACAATAATTCTTCATTTTACTACTTGGTATCCGTTCATGGATTCAATCCATGATTTGTGAATGCTATTAATTGAGAAAAATGGAAGAGAAATGCACAAAATTTTGGGATAAAGGCTTCTTTGGTGGTGGTCTTCACCTCTTTCCAAGTACGAAATTAGGAAAGAAACACGAGCAAAAAAAATGCTATTAAGTCAAGTGGTCACAAGGTCCTCATGATAAATTACTGTGTGCAAAACAAACAAAACTATGTCCCTGAGAATTAATTAATTAGTCCATGGCTACCTACTACCCAAACATATTTATGTGATTATGTGAATGCATGCTTCATGATCTCATGCAAACAGAAAGAGATTACTACAACAACAGATATGGATATAACGAAAGGAACATTACCATAAATAGAAATAACAAAACTAATAATTGTCTGCCTCAACTATGATGATTCAACTTGGAGGTTACCCAGAAGAGTTGCATTACAGGATTGAATTTTTAAGTGACAGCTTGTATGTGGTCTCTCTCAAAAGCTGGGATGTCGTCACTCTAACATATGTCCATAACTACAAGAAGAAGCATACAATGAAAAGTTCAAGACATTGATGATCAGCAGATTAATTTTCATTCCATTAAATGATATTCAGAAGTTCTTTCATAACATAGTCAAGTCATTAAGTAATTCTAGTAAATCTAGACACTATTGTTCCTTGCATGCCCTGGTAAGATTGATTGTTATAATCCTTATATCAATCTTTGATATTATTAGTCTTAGAAGTTAAAACTAGGTTCCCTTATAAATCATTAGTCTCAAAGCAATGGTTCATGAGTATTATTGGTTTAAAGTTGCCTAGGTAGGTCACAAGGGTGGAAATGAGGTTTCATGTAACTAGTAATCATTTATCTCATCCTTTATCATACATACTTCGTTTTCATGGAAAGTTAAGAAAAATATCTAGGCCAATGATCCTTCTATGAACTATTAAGATTTACTAAACCAAGTTCCTTCTTTATAACCAACACATTGAACTTTGTAGTCTGGTTTCATATAACACCGACTTCTCCCTGTTTAGTGTGTATATATGCAACATTTTGATTCCATGAGCTAAAATGGATACAGAACAATGGATTCAGAAGAATTTAATTCAAAACAATTTATGCTTACTTGTTTACGAGACTAAATAAATTATAGAAAAATTTATAAATGCTTACGAAACCATGAATAACCAACCATCTTTATAGCTAAAAAGAAAGCAAAAATAGAAAACCCTAAATCAATAATGCCCTAAAATCAGCAGGTATTACCTAATGGCCCTCGGTGCTGAACTATTCCCCTAATCAAACCAAAATCAAACCAAAATATAAAAAAGAAGAGGGATTCTTTTGTTGAGAGAGAGGAAAATAAGAGGAAGAAGTACCTGGTGATGGTCGACGGAGAGGAAAAGAAGAGGGATTCCTTTATCACACTTTTTTCCTGAGAGAGAAAGAAGAGGGAGAACTATCAATGGCGTGCGGTTGCACGAGGGAAAGTGAAACTTAAAAAATTTCAGAGGGGCAAAGGAGGGATCAGGAACCTTGTTAGCAATTCAGCAAAGGGCAAAAGTTCAGACAAAAGTACGAGTATAAATCCGCACAATATAAGTAAAATACGGTCAAAAATTCGGTCAAAAGTTCGTCTAACAAAAAACATTCGGATCAGATTTAATTCGTGTTTAGGACGTTTCATATGAACCAATTCGGCACTAAAAATTCGGCATATATATAGGGTCCACCCACCTCTACTCCTTCATAAACAAGGGTTCAGTGTGAGAATAAAAAGAGGTTGGATGATGGAAAACTGAAAGTTTTTCTTTGATTGTTGCAAGCAACGTGTGCAAAGACTCTTGGATTTCTTTTTTTTTTGTTACTGTGTGACTTTGTCTTCTTTTCTTTTGATACTTTTTAAGACTTGTGCCAGTCTTAATATCTAATAGCAGCAAGAGTCAAGAAAGTTAAGACTGTTGGGTTTCTTGGTCATATTTTTTTGGCCAATTTTTTTAAAAATTCGTACGGTACGCGTTTAAAACGCCACAGACTTAAAATTCGCGTACAAATCCAAATTTTTTAAAAGTATGTAAGTATTATATGTTTATGTAAGATACGAAAAAATTTGCGTATAAAACGCATTTTATTCGGATGAATGCTAACAAGGATCAGGAATATAAAGGTAGGATTAGGTTTTGTCACACTTTTTCCCTCATTCCCTACATACTTAGCATGTGACACAAATTTAATATAAAAATTAACTATTTATTATTGTTTTTACCGTCACAATAATAAAAAAATATAAAATACAGCATTAGATTTTTTTTGTAACACTTTTTTATCTATTATAACGTTTAGGAAAATGCTAAGTCTACAACCAAATATTTACAACCTTCTTACAACCTCTCTCTCCCACCCCTTACATATGGTTCCCATCGGGTCTCAGCTTCCCTGTTACCCCCTGCTACATGGTGTCGTGTCCTGTGTCACGAGCACGAGACGTGCAACCGCGTGCACGACGCGGTCTGAACGTGTGTATCAGTCGTATTTTTCACGACTGATACAGGTTTCGTATCGTGTCCAGGAGTGTCGTAGACACGTGTCAGTGCGTGGATCGTGTAGCCCTATATGTGGGCTATACGTGTGCATGACCACGAGACGTGTCGTGTCTCGTGGTGTGTCCACGAGCGTGAGGAACGCGTGCACGACGCTGTGTACGCGTGTGTGTGTGTATCAGGATTTACCCGATTGGGTTTTTGAGTGATTGGACACATTATTTCGTGTCGTGGTGTCGTGTCAGGCACCTAGGACACTAGGGGACACTGTGGGACACACTTACCAACCTTTAGGTTCGAGCCTTAGTTGGGTTTCGTGTGTGAAATTGGGTTTACCTGTTTTCGAATACACAGTGCATATTTTTCCAGATTTTAGATAAATCCCAGTTTTTCAAAAATGAATTTTAAATCTATTTTGATTATGATATATGCATGTATATGTGTATTTCAGTGTATATATGTAGTATATATGTGTGTGTGTGTGTAGGTGAGGTTTGAGGGTATATGGTTGTGTATATTTGTAGTGGTGTATATATATACATATATATATATATATATATATATATATATATATATATATATATATATATATATATATATATATATATATATATATATATATATATATATATATATATGTACTGTGTGTGTGTGTTGGGGACTGGTATCCTGGTTCCAGGAAAACTGGAACCCCCCTTGCTGTGTTCAGCCCCTTCTCTCTCTCTCACTGTCCAGCTCTCTCTCTCTTTCACTCTCTCTCTCACTCTAAGTCTCTCACCCTCTCACTTTCTTCTCCTCCTATATATATGTAATATATATATAAGTTTTATATATATATATATATATATATATATGTATATATATATGATATATATATATATATATATATTTGTATTAGATTACATTATGTCATTATATATATATATATAAGTGAGTGTGATTGTAATATATAGGGTATACATACATATTGATATTGGGTAGTAGATAGATGTGTATATCTATATATATAGATATATATATATAAATGACTTCCTAGATATAGGTTATATGAAAACCTATGACAATAGCCTATGGCCAAGTGACTAGCCTATGGCATTGGGGCTAAACCCAAAATTGACCTAATGGCCCAAAACACTAACTAGTTGACCCTTGTTGACCATTGTTGACCAAAGTCAACTATTGGTCAAACCTTGACCTAATTGACCTAGATTTGACTAGGACTAACCTAAAATGACTAGTTTAACTAGTCTGACCATGTTTGACCTAATTACCTTATTGACTAGTCTTTGTTTGACCAATACCTTAGTTGGTCTAAGTTTGACCTAGACTTGACCCAGATTGATCATGTTGACTAGTATTTGACTAGTTTGATTAGAATGTTGACCAAGAGTTGACTTTAACCTAGATTTGACTAACCTTGACTTGTTTGACCTTGTTTGACTTTATTTGACTTAGTTTGATTCCCTGTGACCTAGTATGACTTCATGTGACCCAGTTTGACTATTAGAGTTGACCAAGAGTTGACTTTTGACCAGATTGACCTAGAATCATGTAGTATACATTGTATACTTTATTTTTACCATTGTGGATACATTGTGACTTGTATTGCTCTGATTAGGAGCCATACATCTCTCCTCAGGCAGTATATCCTCTTCAGACATTCAGTTATCAGGCGAGTACATTCTCTGACCGTTTCATATTTGCCAGGATTTATATTCTTGCTCTAGATTACTTTACTTGATGCTGACACGATTGTTATCACGGATTGGTACTATATGGATCTTTTTATGAGATGTTATCCCCCTCGGGAGCATCAGATACAACATGTTTGTGCTTTTCACGAATCATCATGTATCTCTATGCTTTCATAGATTCACGAATCGCTTGTGACTCATGTACTCTCATGTTCACAGAGCCTCTCATGAATCTCCTATTTATGGGCTTATCACGAATCTTAACATAACTTGAATGGATCCTTGTGTATTGATTGGGGATGGGGGAGTGGAAATAGTCATGTGGATATTACCCCAGTAGCTATAGTCATGAATCACTCTTAGCTGTAGTCATGAATCTCCTATGCCATTTCACATGTCTATATTTTACTCTGACTCACTAGTCACTGCTAGTTCTCTATTATAGTAGATATTTCATTACAGTTATCTCTTTTGCTACATGTATCTTCCTTCAGCGTTTCCTGTATTTTACTCTATTACATGCTTTATATTTCCTATCATACTATGCACTGCGTGAGATGTATTGTGCTTGTTCCTGTCCTGACTGGACCTGTTGAAAATATTACAGAGGATGAGGATGAGGCCCTGGTGTCTACCTATTATGGAGCAGGACTAGATGATACTTATGTTGTGCACCCTCAGCAGGATCCACCTGCAGCTGAGGATGTTGCGCCAGTAGTCTAGGCTAGTTTAGCTAGTCAGTCTTTTTCATATTATCTTTTGTCTCACATTCTGAGTTGTATTTTGAGATGTTGAGATGTATAGACTCTTAGACTTATATTGTATTTTGGGTTGACATTCTGGATGTTATGTATCCTAGACACTTAGACTTATTTCATCTATTGTACTGTTCTCTTGAGTTACCATCTGTCTATCTATCTATCTTTCATTCTTCTACCCTAGATGTGATTGAGATTGTTTTCTGTTATGTCACCTCCATTCGGAGAGTATATACTGTACAGGTACCTTTATATTGTTAGATGATTGACCTAGGACAGCGTTCTACCGCCGACACTGCGGCGTAGGCTGGACGTACCCACTTCTCGTGCCCTTACTCTAGGGTGCGGGTCGTGACACATGGGCTCCACCCGACCCCAACAATGTCCAATATGGCGGTTGTAAGAGAATTGTAAGCATTTGGTTGTACGCATAGCAAAGCTGTAACATTTATAACCATGACAATTTTGTCACGGTAATGATCGTTACTAATTATAAAATAAATATGTTACAAATTGTATGTTTTGGTATAGTGCTCGATGTTTTTTCAAGATTTTGTTTCATATATTTTTAGTTTATTATTCAATTAACAAATTATAAAATGTACTCCCCTACATAGGTTCATGTTGTCGAAGATATAGTGGCTTTCTGTGACAAATACCATTCGTGTCGCCAAACATATGGTGGCTTTCTGCGACATATACCATTTGTGTCGCCAAACATATAGTGTCTTTTTGCGACATGTACCACATTTTGCAAAATATATAGTGTCGTTCTGCGACATATACTACATGTCGCAAAACATCTAGTGTCTTTCTGCTACATGTAGATGTCGTAATATGTAGAGAATTTTTGGCTGGGCTGGTATTTCGTTTCCCTCTAGTGAAATTTATGTGGATTCTGCGATATACTATAACTGATGTCGCTAATACATGTAAAAATAACTTTTAGAGACATAAAAGACCCTATGTCGCTAAAACATGTTGCTAAAAATGTAATTTCTTGTAGTGTTCCACCGAGTTACGGTTTTACCTCAATTTACCTGTAGTCATGCTTATCAGCATAATTCTCGACGGCATGCCATTTCCTTTAGATTTAATTCTTGTATTCTTCAGTCTTTATTTCTTATACTATTTCCTGTCTTTCAATGCATGTTATTACTGTCAAAGTAGACTACATACTTTGGTATTAATAGTGGATTTTTTCTGTTACTTAGGTTTAATTTTGCAAACCTAGTCTAAAATATGGTAGGATACCTACCCCTAGCACTAGAACTAGTTAGAATAGCAATGGGTAAAATTGGGACATAATTTGGTCCCTGAAAACCTAATTCTCGAGCATTCATGTGCCCTCACAGCTCAGGAAGCACATCGCCGGTATACCGGGATATACTATTCGTGTCAAACTACAAAAAAACATAATTTTCGAAGGCAATACTTTCTCGGAACAGGCCTTTTGTCGTCGAAAATAGTGTTTTATTCGAGGGTAAACGACCGTCGTATGCCCTCGAAAATGCTAGCATTGGAAAAAGTATTTTTTTTGACCAACTGTCAGGAATATGAGTATTTATGATAAGAGGTTGCCCTCGTATTTGTTTTATGGTTGTCGTAAACAAGCTTTATGAATATAAGAAGGAATGATAATTTTGATGATTCTAAACCTTCGAAAATAACGAATTGGTGGTCACAAATGTTTACAAACCAGACGGGCAATTAATTTTCTGACAATGTGTTTTTGATAATTAGTTTTTCTTAAAAATACTGTTTTGTCATGTCCTAGTCCAAAAATACATGGGACTAGGAACGCAAGTATGTCAGCTAAAGAAGTGTACTAAACCTATTCTATTACAACTATATCTCAATCCACATATAAGTAAATAAAGCAAGAATGAATGATATGTAATATAGTCGGCCCCCCTATAATACACATGTTCGAGAAAACTCGAGAACAAAAATAAGTTTGCAAAGCTAAGCTAATAAGCAGAGTATATGATGATAAGAAATATATAAAACATGGAAGAATGATAAAATAATACTACAAGTAGTACCTGAAACATGAAGACACAAACATACCATCCATATATATCTATAAGTACTCTGCAAAAACCTGGAGAGATCACCAGGTCCTCAGAGGGACATAACAAGATACAGAAGGAACATGCCATATTATGAACTGAATAAATATAAACATGAAATAAATAGCTCGGATCACAATACGGTCTAGTATCCCACTATCTAAGTAGTGAACCACCCCTACAACCAGACAAAGATAAGGGATGGAAAACTATTCCATGACAAGATACTATCCCATGCCATAATACGAACTGAATGAATAACCCAAATCACCACACGGTTCACTATCTTATTGTCGAAACAATAAACCACACCCACAACCAAACAAGGACAAGGTGTGGCCCACTATTCCGTGACAAGACATTATCCCATGCTATGGTTAGGGATAGTACAGCAACTCACCGTACGATGTGAATGCATATTGAAGATGACGTTGGACATATGGGTAGATGATAAGTATATAGCATCGAATCACAGGCCGGTGTTAGATCACGAGCTGATGCTATGAACTATGAGCTACGAGCCGAACAAGCATCTATGAAACTATGAGGCTCATGACTCTGTAGCCTCCTCTAGAGATTATACAGTCTAAAGGGGCTTCCCATACGCCTACTAGTAGTCTTCCCTGCCCATAAATGGTATAAGTCATATTCATGACTCGAACAATCCATATATCAATACGAGTCACTAAAATAGACACAATCTAAATGCTATATACATCGACACACGAACCGCTCGTACCGGTAGCAAGCCGAATGTAAAAGCTCGTGCCAACACAATGAACGCTCACTCATAGTATCGTGTAATACTACGTGTCATGGCATGGAAGTTACACAACTTTTGGAAAACATCTTCTACAAAACTAAGTCACACACACCTATCATATCGATGCCATCATCGATATTGCCAAGTCATACTCGGACGTACACTACTGCCAATATAAAAATAATAGTTCATAATCTAAAAATAATTATTTTAAATTATGAAATAATAATATAAGTATTTCTAAAAAAAATCTAAATTTAATACAACCATCATATATATACATATTTATGAAACAAGTAAATATGTACATATTATAGCTATTCTACATACACATGTAATCATGCTATTAGATAAAAGTAGTATTTGTATGGACTAAAAATAGTAATTCTAAATTCTAAAATATTCCTTAAAGATATTTAAATAATATTTAATCATAATATTTATAGAAACATATAGTTTGACTAAATGTATCAACTTATTGTATTGATAGGCCAACTTGTCAATTAAATCAAAACCAAATAAATATAAAAGTAATATATTTAAATTCTAAAATAAATATAAATTGAGAAATAATAGGAATTGAGGCCAAAATTACACAACAAGGATCACATACTATATATAGGTACAACCAGTCAACAACCATAAATAATACTTAACCATATATACTATCAACGATGTTATATATGGCACCATGTTATTTTAGAAAAATAATATTCAAATCCCCAAAATATATACTTTTATTTATAAAAAATAAACATTAATTTTTGAATATATTTTATATATAAATATTTTAGGAAAGACAAGTCCAACACTAACTAGTTCAAAAATCACACAACTATGCCATGCGGGGTTCCAATTTGGAAAGCGAATCGACATAAAAAAAAAATTCTAAAAATATATTAGAGAAAAATATAATTTTCCATCTCAATTAATCATATTTAAATTATATTAAACTCTTATGAAGTTTAAAGATCAAGTAGTCGTGTTACGGTGGACTTTTCTGCGTCCGAAAACCTAATATCATGGAAACGATGCCATAAACGCATAAAATACTTGCAAATATGAACAAAAAATATTACTAGATAATTAATAGTGATGTTACAGATATTACAAATAATTTTTTCGAGATCAAACGAGTTCAGAAGTTGCCGAAAAGATCCTCGTACTGAAATTGGTCAAATCTGGACCAACTTTAGTACAACGGATGCCACGGCCAAACCGAGGGGAACGGTGTGAGTTAGCAATTGGACATCAAAGTAGACACATATGACTATCTATTAGTTTTGATTTTAAGAGAAATAAATGAGAAAAAGTAGATGAAACCCATCGTAGAAGATGACTAACCTGCTGGTTCGCACATAATTATGTTGCTGGAATCAGTCGACTTGTAGGACTGTTTTGGTGTACTATAAGGGGTTGTGGACATGTGAGGGTTTAATAGGATTGTATAGGGTCGGGTTAGCTTCGCAACAAATATTCGTGGAGCATCACGGGTGTCACGCCCCGGTTCGGAAGAACTGATCGTCCTCGCTAGGGCGTGATGCCGCACGAGCCTAGGTTGCGCTCACGTAAGGCAATTTCCATAACAGCCGATTACAGGCTAAGCAATGGGGTCGTTGCATAGAAGTCCCAAAGCAGAAGCATTTAATAATAAAGGAAACACAAGCATTCAAACAAAATTATAACTTTTATTGATATTGAATATAAGATTAAAGGACATGAAGCCAAGATTACAAGTCACTCAAGCTCACTTTCTCTCTGATTACAAACACTCATCTCTCAATTACAGTTACTCATGCCCGAAGGCTTATAATTTTTACGGGTGGTTCAAAAGGCGATGTCCGTACATTACGTCCAGAATAGGTTAAGACTTTAATGTGACCGCACAGTTCAAAATGCCAAAAAACTCCTTGCCTTAGTGCGTCCAAGTGAGCTCCGCCTCGATGAGAAAGTACCTGTAACCTGAGCATGAAAAATGTTGGTTGGTTAGTACACAACTGTGCTGGTGGTGTGATCTCCTTGCCCACCCGTACAAAACCAACACGTTCATTTATTGAGTGTAAATTATTCTTTTGTTTCTTTCTAATCTTGCCTTAGGATCAGTTTTAGGACATAAACATATGCATATTTGGTGCATCAACGACATAGTCGTGCCATAAATCCCTTTATGTAACATAATCGAGGCAGTACCTCACAACTTAGTAACTTGCCCAAACTTCATATCGCAACAACGTGATTGTGCCATAACTCCATTCATACCTTAACATCGAGGCCATGCCTCGCAACTCAATATGACTTAACCAAACTTGCCTTCTGGCCTTTCCTGATTTAACTCAAATGATTCAATCTCAACTTATGTAACTCTGTATCAACGATTCAATACTCGATGCCACATCTTGTATCGAAACACGTGTCTTTACTATAGCCAAATATTAGGCTTCATACTGGTGTTGCAACCGTGCATACCTTCTTGACTCAATTCGTGTCGTGCTTGTACCTTTTTTGATTTGAATGATACCGTGCTTGCGGATTGCCGTTCAGCATACCAACTCATCTATATAAATGGTCACTAGCAATTCAAGCCATCTTGGACATATAGGTGGTACAGATGAGACCCTTACAGTACGGGTAGCTAGCCCCGCTGAAGTCCTCGAATCACTACAGCGTGTTCTTGCCTAACTACCTTCCTACCCTCCTAGGCCGAAATAGTCCTGTGGCCCCAGGCTACCGAATCGAGGATGCAAAACCTTGTGCACAAGTTGTCCATGACCACGCACCTACGACGACATCTAGACTCGACGTAAATGCAAGGCCTACTGATAATACTGCTCAAACCTTTGTTCCTCTTCTATTCTTTCCATACTAAATACCAATCCCAAGTCAGGGACTGCCTCAATGACTATTTGTCGCATGATTTCCCATCTTTAAAACCCAAGAAATGGCTACTACATAGCCTTCATACTTGACTTGAACAAGACGTGTTCCATCCATGCCATAGACCGTGACATACTCTATATGACAAACTGTAGAAATCGTGAGACATATTACTTGAATTAGCCGTATATCGTACCTTAACCCAACTATGTTCCATGCAGCACTGTCGCCCATGTCATATTCTATACGATGAGTCGTAAGACAGTAGAAACATATGGCTACACCAAGCCGTGGAACTGTGGGACCGCACACATGCTCAACTTGAACAATCGTGTTCCTTGAGTGCCATAACTATGCCATCTTCCATTAGACCTACAGTGAGACCATGAGACGTATTTGCTATGCAAAGCAGTGGGATCGTAGGACGTGCTTGCTATGACTTTGATAGCACGTGGCATAACTTTTTCTAACTCAATCGTGCGATCGAAAGACCCTGTGCCAACTTTAAAAACCATCGTGGAGAACATCTGGGCGACATTATGACACTTTTTCCATATTCTACACACATACTTGACTCATTGGGATTATTCCTTTAGCTATATGGATTCATCTCTTTTATTATCAAGCCTATTCAGTGAAATAAAAACTTTTTTTATTAGTGTGAAGGCCAAGCTGAGGCAAATTCACCAAAACTACACACATGAGCGAGGAATTGCCTCGGCTGAGCGGGACTTCGAGCAAGCCATTGTATGTCTAAGTCCAAATGTTGTTGTGTTTCGATTCCTCCGGTAGAACTGAGCGGGATGGGGCATTACAACGGGAGGTCGGAAAGGGGTCGAAACTCCCGTTACGCCACAAGGTGTTTCCGGCAGCCAAGACTGAATGCAATTTCAGGATTTGCAAGGTGGGGAGTAGGGGTGGCTATTTTTAGGAGTGTAATATATAATGTTTTAGCCTCATATAAGTTAGGATTAATATGGAGGAGGTTTGGATTGATTTCGTGAAGATTTGGTCAAGCAATCAACTAATGTGGCAATGTGGGTTAGTGGATTTCCATATTTGGAAAGGTGGAAGATTGAGTCAAAGACACATGTGTTTAATACATGTGGAGTGCTATTAAATGTCCAAAAATCAATTAAACATCTCTCTAATTGATTTTGGCAACCCTAGATAGGCTCCACTAAGTTGGGTAAGCTAGGTTTTGGTCCAAACAATTATTCGAATTGAATTCAACACATCTACGCTTGTTGCAATCTTGGCTAAATAAGTACAATTCTTTATCTTTCAAACTACCCCTCGATCCAAGTACACGCCCATGACTAGATACAATCACCTCTCTATTTATGTCCCAATCATTCACATTCATATTTTTCTCTTCAGCAATATTTTTTTCTTGTTTTTCATTGTTTCCTGCAACACAATAAAACTTACTATATATAATACTATATAACATCTCAATTGAATATCACAAACATACATAAATCAACCGAGTATGGTATGCATTTAAAGAACACAATAAAGAGTGAAAAATTAGGAAATATACGTAGATTTCTTTAGCCTTCTCGTTTTGCCAACTTTCTCCTTCTTCCTCCTTTCCCTTACTTACATGAAACTTCTTGAAACAATCAATTGGACTGGGTTCACTTCTAGTTCGATTAAGCTGTTAAGAGAAAATATTGTTATTGTTTTTTATTATATTAAGCTAATACCATGAATATCTTACTTCCAACATACAAAAGCAACCAAAAATATGTAAAAATCTATATATACATGAAAATATACAATATACAAAATAAATTTGGGAGCATTCTACTTTTATAACTCATCATTTTTGTATTTGGCAAAGGAAATTGAATCATTGGTGTGCACGTTGTTGATTTTTTTTCTGTTAGTTTTGTTAGAATTGCATTGATCCTGCAAAATAAAAAAATTATCCTTTTGGATTAATCTACCATTCAATAAAGTAATTCATAAATAAGCAAAAAAAATACTAGTCCTGCTATAAAAAATTAATTTACAATTCAATATAAAAACTCTACATCTGATTGGTGAAAGTTCATGTCATGCTATAAGAAATGACTTAAATTGATATGTAAAATTTCAAGTTCATTTACCTGCCATTGGGGATTTAGCTATTCATCAACCATTGCATTCCATATTGCAGGATCACGTATATTTTTTGGACGATTAGCATATCTCTCTCCGATACTCTTATACTTTTCAAATATTGGTTTGCTCAAATTCTACATCCAGTCATCATTATTTCTTTTAATATGGTCAATGAATGCATCCTTCAATTCTTCATTTGAGCATGTATAAGTATAGCCAGATTCGTCACATCCAATTCCTCCTTTGGATATTTAGAAAAGTATACCCATGGCCTTTTAATCTCTTGCTTGCACAATACACAAATATTCCTCACATCTTCAGTTGTAATGATCCTAGGTATTAAAATAACATAAGTATGTTTTAAATTGACCAAAAATAATAGTTAGAAAAATAACTTGTTCATGGTATGCCATGACCGTGTCTGTGAATGATACAATACACTATAATAAGTGGAGTTGCGCTTCCAACTCCTTAGGGAAATCATGTTTTTGAAAAGAAGAATCATGAAAGAGGAAAGCTACTTCGGTAATAAAATTTCAAAGTCATCATTTACAGAATAAACTTCAAAAAAAATGACGAGATGATGCTCTTAATTTCACTTATGATGAGATTGAATTTTTGGTTCTACTCTTACGTATAAAGATCATAACTTATTATAATGTGGAGTTTGTTCTTATCTATAACTTGATCAAGTTGAAACAAATTATTTTTTAATGACTGTACTAAGGTTGTTTTTATATAGAGTATAACTGTAGAGATATTTTACCGTAGTTTCCTAAAAGTATCTATTGCTATAAAGTTTCCTAAAACTATTGTTTGCCGATAGGAAAAGCCTATATTATAATGAATTGGCTCATGGTAAGGACCAAATAGAATTTTGTTCCAGACCAGAGCAGCCCCATGGATATGTTTAAATAAGACTGATATCCAAGGTCCTTATTTTATAAGATTTTTTTATTTCCTACAACACAACTATGTTGGTAACAACTTAGACATGGATACAACACAATATATTTCAGATATAACACAACCTATGTAGTACACAACATGATATGAATAAATGATGCTTAATAATGAAATGCCTCAAGCTTAATTTTTTAGATAATTATATGAGGAACCCTCGTTGTGTGAGCAAGACTTAAAATCTAAAGTTCTATTTGGTTGCTAAGAAAAAAAATATAAATAAAATTTTATTACATGGAAATAAGAACTCATTTGAACATAAAATTTTATCTATACGAAAACTGTTACTCCAAGTGGCATTGTTAAACATGTATTCAAAAGAGTGATAATTATATGAGGAGCCCTCATTGTGTGTGCGTATGCGTGTTTACATACGCGCATAGCTGTGCATAGATCGCGCATGCGCCCGCTCCTGTGCCCACGCCAACACACGCACATGCGCCCACGCATGCGTCCATGCATGCGCCCACACATGCGTCCATGCATGCGCCCACTCATGTGACTTGTGTATGAAACGAGCACATGAGTGCAACAAATGTGCACAAGCACCATGCAACGATGTTGGTGTGCTAAGTACAAAATGCGCCATAAAAATACCGCTATGTGCCCTAGAGCCCGAGTCCGAGTCGCTAAGCCCCTTTGGGCCTTAGCTCCTAATAGATATGGGAAATGACAAAAAAATGTAAATACTTTCTTTGAGGAGTTAATCCTTTTCCTCGTAGGAAAATACCCCCACATGGCACCCACATGTGCCCCATCACACCCCATGTGCACACCTCAACACAAACAAAACATTATATTGAGATACTCACCATTTGGGGTGGCCAATATGTCATCTTTCTAAGTCTAAAAGAAAAAAACACCAACAATCCCCACATATCATAATATATGGGTTGAGCGTTCCCCACAATGACTGTCTAACATGCATTAGGATAGATGTTGCTTCGACTTAAATATTTCCACATGGGTCAAATAACAGTATGATACAAGAATGGACTAAGCCTTGAATTCTGTACCACAGCTATAATTTTTTCCACTCATACAATGATATAAACTGTGATTGCGATTGCACATTAAAGGCTCTATGCCCGCCTAGTTTCGGTGTATGTATATTCGGTGTCTACAAGCTTACCCTCAAGAGACGGCTTGTATCTCTTTGCATACATTCTAGGTGAGTTCTTTTAAAGAGTCATGGCATGAAGCCTTGTGCTTCCTTGCGGTGCTATGCTGCTAGGACGTGGCCCAAAGCCGAGGCTATATCTCATCATTGTGTCATACCACTGTAGCATGAGGATACCAGCCTCTTTGTAGTGCACCTTGGACTTTCTAGCGGTGTTATGCCACTGTGACATGGCTTGTGAAACCGTGGCTTTACCCTTACGAGGTACCTCTTGGTGGTGTCACCCAACTGTATCATGGAATACTATGCTCCTTTGTAGTACTGCACTACCAGTGTTTCCTATAAAGGACGTTCCAAATGCCCGAAAACTCATTAGGGCTTCCCAGCCATCCTCCTACGGAACTTTGTTCTATACAAAGAATAAATAATAGACAACAGTGTTTTTGGGTCCATAACCCCTCAAAGTCTCAAAGGACTATCCACTGTTTATGATATTTTCACAGTCAATGTTCCTTCTTTGAACCAAAAACTAGATGTCTAGTATATTTCTCTTTGAACTAATGACATAAAAACTTTATGGTAGAATTACAAAAACACAATATCAACATGTCTTTAAGCCCATTTTTGTTGCTGTATCCTCGACCATCTGGCGCTTGAGACCTTTGGTGAACGAATCTGCTAGATTCTACTGGCTCCAAACATCAACCACGACAATGACTCCTCTTTTGATAAGATAATTCAATGCCCTATACCTCAATCGCACAGTCCTTTTCTTGCCATTGATAAGATAATTCAACTATTAGAAGATCATACATGAGCTTCGAAAGCCATTCTGCTTCATCCACTACACCCGTCAGTACATAGAACTCAAATTCCGTAGAAAAATGTGAGAGCATAGTCTGCTTTTTTGACTTCTATGACATAGCAGCTCCATCCATAGAGAAGATGTATCCTCCTGTGGACCTTTCACTATCTACTTTCGAAGACCAGCTTGCATCACTGAAGCCTTCTACTGCTGTTGGATCTTTACAGTAGTACAATGCATACTTCTGAGTCCTCTTGAGGTATCTCATACCTTCTTTACAGCTTTCTAGTGCTCCGTACCTAGATTGCTCATGAACCGACTTAGCATCCCCACAAAAAAGCTATCTCAGGCCTTGTAGCAGTAGTCACATACATCAAACTCCCGATGATGCTTGAATACTCCAGTTATCTGACGCTTTTCCTTGGATTTGGATTCAGCTTCTTGTCACACCTATACGGCGTATCGGTCCCTGGAAGATCCTAATACCCATAGCGTGTGAGCATCTTCTCAATGTAATGAGACTGTGACAACGTCACTCCAATTTTTGTTCAGATGATCTTTATCCCTACGATAACATCAACTTTCCTTAAGTTCTTTATGCTGAACTTAGACAAGAGGAACTTCTTTGTCTCAGTGACATATGCTAGATCCGTACCCAAGATCAATATGTCGTCTATGTATAGACAAACGATAGCTCCTCTTCCACCAGCAAACTTTGTGTATACACACTTATTCGTCTCGCTGACCCTGTAGCAGTTTCATCTTATAACTTTATCAAACTTCTCATGTGACATCTTGGGATCTTGCTTCAGACCATATAAAGATTTTATCAACTTGCAGGGTTTGTCTTTAAGGCCCTTGACAAAAAAATCCTTCTGGATATTTGATGTAGATCTCTTCGGTCAACTCTCTATTCAGAAATGCTGTTTTAACATCCATTTGATAAATAACAAGCTTGTGAATTACACTCAGAGAAATCAACATCGTGATGGTCATCATCCACGCTACTAGAGCATATGTGTCAAAATAATCAATCCCCTGCTTCTGAACTATCAGCCTTGCCTTAAACTTGTCAACAATTCTATCGGCCTTCATCTTCTTCTTGAAGATCCATTTTCATCCGATTGGTTTTGCTCCTTCAGGTAGATCTACCAATACCCACGTATTGTTGGAGGTTATCGAGTCATACTCATCATTAATAGCCTCCTTCCAGAAGACAACGTCTCTGGTCTGTATTGCCTCATCATAGGTAAGCGGAACAGTTTCTATATGATAGGTAATGAAATCATCTTCAAAGTCTTTATGTTTTCTCACTCTCTTAGACACAGGTTCTATGAGTTCTGGTTCAACCATTATTCCTGCAGCGACAATTATTTCTTGTTAGGGCCGGGGCATAATTTTTTGATGAAAAACTGAGAAGATGAAACAATTGTAAAAACAATATTCTAATGCAACACTGATAGGAAGGTTGCGCAAGTTTAATGAAGATCTTGTTACAGCAGCATATGATATTACGAGAATCTAAGAAGATTTCATAATCCACAGCAGTGAAGAAGATGACAGGCGAAAGATGGAAGATGGCCTACTGGGGTGAATGATCACCGTTGCTCAAAGCTATATTCGTCCCACACGAATAGCTTCCAGGAGCCAGCAAGTTTGTCGGAGAACTTTGGAATACTTCTGCTCTTCTGACTTCGCAGATCGTACATGGACTCCCGTGCAAAAGCAATGCTGGTACAAAGCTTCTCTTCTCTCTCACAGCCTATGTTTACTTGTGTTAAGAAACACTTGTAAACTTTCGTAACTCTATGTATATGCTCTGTGTACCTTGCCTGTGTGAGAGAAGAGACCTTTTATAGGCCCGAGTAGCAACTGTCCGGTTAGCGCAACATTCATATGTGGTAATAACCACTTCGAACGTGCAGTAACCGCTCAGATCATGCTCAGGCACAATCTGAAGCAAGTTGTGCCACTCGCGCACCTTGCGCGTCTTGCACACCGCGCACAGTATGCGCACTGAGCCACTTGCGCCACTTGCACAACTATGCACAACTGAGCGCGCAGCTGTGCGCGCAACTGGGCGCGCCACTGGACGCGCACCTGGTCACGCAACCTGGGCCGCACAACCTGGCAGCGCAACCTGGCCGCGCAAATTGGCTTGCGCAACCTGGCCTGCGCAACATGGTCGCGCAACCTGGCAGCGCGCCTGGCCGCGCAAGTGGCTCGCACAACGAGCGCAACTTAAGCGCACTATGCGCCTAGCGACGATGCTGACATGCTAAGTGCAAAGTGTGCCAACTGTAAACTCCCTAAATTTCTACTATTTTTTTATTTATATAAATGGTTATTTGCTGGTATTTAAATTGTACTTCATATTTGAAAGTCGCATACAAGTTGCGATTCATATTCTCGTCGAGTGCGAATATGTGCGAGATACATATTTTTGAAAAGCATTTTATTATAGTAAATAAGCTCAAAGTTATAGGTGATAGGTATTTATTTAAAAATATTTTATTGTATTGCTAAAAGTTGCATAAAGCATCGTATTGAGAAACCTCCAAACTTTATTGGATAATTTGGAAAGTATGTTTTGTATATTATTTTAGATTTATGGGAGGTACATTATATATGTATATTTTTGAAATTTATTTATATTATAAATTATTATTTATGAAAATTTTATTTAATATTTTGCTTAAGATAAGATTTGCAAAAAAAAATATAATTTAAATATTAGAAGATTTCATATTATACAGCCTTGATTTAAATAGAAGTTTTATCTAAATTTAAAATAAATTTATATCGATTCAAATAAATATATGATAATATCTAATTGGAGATTTAATCAAATCCCAATCCCTATCCAACTAGGAATTCCCACCTCCTATATAAGGAGAGGTACTCATCCATAAATTCTAACCCAAAAAAACTTATACATTGTGTCCGTGTCCCGATCCCCCTCATATCCACTAATTTCTATTTGTACAAATACATGGTTCTCCATGTCCGATAGTCCCGGACACTAAACCCTCACCGCCTAGGTGTCACGCAGGACACAACCCTGAAACTCTAACCCAATTCCTGTGTTCGTGTCAGCATCCTGACACGGACACCCCTGTCCTTGAGTCCCTGCAGACCAGCCAGCCTTCGACTTCCTTGTCATTCGACGTTCCGCGTCCCGGCCCATGCCCCAGCAGCCACACCACCTTGTTCCACCTTCACCAACAGTCTCCGCCGTCGTACAATCACCCGACCTCGTCCGCGGCGACCACCACGAACCCCATCACCGGATCCACTGTCACCACCAACAACACCCGTCGACCACCTTGGCCGACCCCCGTCGCCATCATCATCCCCACAACCATCGCGGTCACCAGTTCTGCCATCCTCGGCAGATCGACGCACCGCCTCCTTCCGGTGACGTGCCGTCAAACCAACCGGACATGTCCACCGCCGATGCCGGTCACCACCACCATCAACCCCTAAATTCCAGAAATAAAAAGAGGGGGGAACCATAACCTGAGCGCCACCGTGAGCGTCCCTCCGTCGACCGTAGCCGTGGACCCAGCCGCTCCCTTCGTCCCACTGGAGAACAGCCACGCCGCCAGCGCGTGGATTGCACCAGCCGCACCTCCGTGTGTGGAACACCAGCCGCGCCTCCGCGCGTGGACCACCAGCCGCGCTCTGCCTAGATCTGCCCGACGTGCTGCCGTTTCACTGAGCGCCTTCCCTCCTCCGGCTGCCATGGCCCATCGCCGACCAGCTCCTCACCGAGCGCCCCCACGTCTCCGCCCGCCTATGGTGAGAACTCCCTACTTTTCCCTCTCTCTCTCTTATTGTGAAGTTTGGGAGGAAACAATATAGATATTTTTGAGATTTATATCATGAAGATTATTATTATTATCATTATTATTACTATTATTATTATTATTATTATTATTATTATTCTTCTTCTTTTTATGATTATTATATTTATTATTAATAATTGTTTTGTTTAATGTTAGTAAGAACATTTGTTGTATAATGATTTGATAAATGAACTTAAATATTATTAGGATCTTTATTATTGTTGTATTATTAGTACCAATTATTTATGTTAAATATTTTATTAACTAAAGTAGATAAAAACTACTTGTGTAAAAGAAATATATTAAGGGCTATGAGTTATTAGCGCAGAATTTTCTATCTATGCAAAATAAATTATTTGTCAAAATTATAGTTTTCAAAGTAGGGGTTTTTTTTTTTACCTTGGAGAATTTCTAAAATTATGTTGTATTCATCTAAAAATATTTTTGAAAATATAAATTCAATCTCAAATATTAGTTTGACAAAAACTTAGAAATTAGCCAAAAGAATTTTTGGTTTTTAAAAGTATTTTTTTCTTTCTAAAACATATTTTTCTAATAAAATCTAGTTTTAAATTTTTGTAATATCCAAATAGTTTCTAGATAAAAATATATTTTTATATTAAGATATTTCTTTTCAAAATCTCTTAGATTAAAAAGTCTCAATCATGACTAATCATCCTTCCCTATTTATCTCGTGAATTTTGGACCCTTGTACATCAATCTTGGCTAATGGACTACTCGGACTTGTTGGATCATCGTATCACTCTAGGCCCACTACCAGGCAAGACACCTTGCCATTACTGTTTAAATTTTCTGCTCAATATCATGCATGTTTTGTTTATTTTCAAGTTGTTTCTTTCTAAATTATATGTAGATGCAAATTACTATACTTTATGCAATTGGCTTAGAGTTAAGGGACTACCGCCAAATTTAGTGTGTCTCATTGACTTGTGACGATTGTACACGAGTTGTGTGTGAGAGTTGTGAGCATCATATAGAGGTTACTTGCGTGTGGGCTGATCCCCCGTGCGCATGCTTAGGAATAACTGTCAATAGATGCCTGTTAGAAGACTTGACAGTTATCCATTATAAAACAGTGTGGTGGAAATGACACGTGTTTGTGTGTCATGGTTACGACACACGTATAGTATCATTGGGGGGAGGGGACAACGACTAGCATAGGGGCTACATTTATTTTTACACACAATTGGGAGATAGTATCTCGGATGAGCGCTACGTGTTACCGGCCGATAGTGTCTCGGATGAGCAATACTTGTTGGCCACTCTTTATTACTTGCTTGTGACAGCCCCTGCGTAGAACGTTGTCCTCTAAAGTGCAATCCATATAGAATGGTTAGGAACCTTTACTCATGCATACTTTTCTATTGAGTTTTTATTATTCAGTTTATTGGCATGATATTATGTGTCTAGTTACGTCCCTTTGAGGACCTGGTGATTTCTCCAGGTGTGTTTCTTGATTATTGCAGGTGCTCTAGCTAAGGTCATTCCTTCTTTCGTGATGATTGCTCTTGGACTCGTCACTTGCTCTCGTTCGACCAATTCTTTCTTTGTATATTTTCCATATTTAATTTAGTTGGTAGTGGATTTGTCTCCGCCCAACTATTGTATACATGACAAACTCAAAGTTGCTTTTATATCATTATTTATCTTGGTGGATAAGATTTAGTGTCTTGGCTTTCTGTATTTTACAGCTTATGTATACATACGAGCCTTTCATTCACTCGTATGTATACAGCTGGCATGATACGTATCTAGTCCCAAGTATTTTGGGACTGGGGCGTTACACCAACAAAATGTCACATTATGCCTCATGAGCCCATGAGCACGAGTCTGAGTCCGAGTCGCTAAGCCCCTACGGGGCTTGGCTCCCATGGAAATAAATTTTCCAAGAGCAAAAAGCATGAATACTTATAATTGTTGATTTAGCCTTTTTTTCTATTAGAAAAATAACCCCACATGGCACACCCATGTGCACCTCCACACCACATGTGCATCTCTAAACTAGCATAGCTAATATATAGAGTTACAACTCCTTTGGCCTAGCCGATGTAGGACTAAAGTTTCTAAACAAAGGCCAAATCCCCAACAATCCCCCACATATCTCTATATATGGGTATAAGTGTTCCCCACAGTAACTGTCCATCATGCTTAGAAGAGATGTCGCCGACGACTTGAATCTTCTTGCTACAAGAATGGACTAAGCATTGAATTCTGCATCATAGCTGAAATTCTTCCCACTCACATAATATTGTTACATGTGCTTCTGGCTACACATTAAAGGCCCTGTGCCAGCATGGTTTCAGTATATAATTTTGGGCGTCTACAAGTTTACTCTCAAGAGACGGCCTGATATCTTTTTGTCCATACACTATAGGTGAGTTCATTATAAAGAGACATGGCATGAAGCGCTTTGCGCTTTCCTTGCGGTGCTAAGCCGCTATGACATAGCTTAAAGCCGAGGCCTTACCCCGTAAAGGGAACCTCATCGTAGTGTCATACTACTGTAGCATGAGGCCACCGCCTCTTTGTAGTGCCAAACTACCCAGCATGAAGCCTTAGGCTCCCTTGCGGTGTTACGCCGCAATGACATGGCTTGCAAGGCCGAGGCTTTATCCCTAACTGGGTACCTCATCGTGGTGTCGTGCCACTGTAACATGAGTAACTCCTCCTCTTTCTAGTACTGACTATATCCCTCTTTATTTTAACATACATCATTAGGCTAACTGCCTATTTGCGGTGCTACGTCGCTGTGACTTGGCTAGCAAAGCCGAGGCATTACCCCATGCCTGGAAAACTCATGATGGAGTCACCCCACAGTAGCATAGAGTTTCACTCCTTGTGGTGCTGTTCTACCGTGCTTCCTGTAAAGCACACCAGGCATTCACTCTGCCTGAGAATTCATTAAGGCATTTAAGCCAACCTTCCCACAGGATCCGTTTTTCGCAGAAAACAACAGTAGGCAACCGTGGTTGTAGGTCCGTAACCTCTCCATGTCCAATAGAACATGTACCCACCGTTCCTGATATTCTTCCGATTAGTGGTCCTCCCTTGAACCAAAAGCTAGATGCCTAGTAGATTTCTCTTTGAACTATTAGCATAAAACTTTATGTAGGAATACAATAATACAATATCAGAATGCCTTCAAGCCTATTTTACAAGCTGTGTCAACGACCAGCTGGTACTTGAGGCCCTTGGTGAACGAATCCGCTAGGTTCTCCTGACTCCGAACATTAATCACTACAATAACACCCCTCTTGATGAGATCGTGTACTGCCCTGTGCTTCAACTGCATAGTCCTCTTCTTCCTGTTGAAGAGGTCATTTGATACCACCGATGCAGTCGCCTGTTGTCGCAGTATATCGGTATCGCCGGTATTCGCGCCCCAACCGCTGGAAGATCATACGTGAGCTCTCGAAGCCATTCTGCTTCCTCGGCTACGGTATCAAGTGCAAAAAACTCAGATTCCATGGATGACCGCGAGAGCATAGTCTGCTTCTCCGCCCAACTATTGTATACATGACAAACTCAAAGTTGTTTTATATTATTATTTATCTTTGTTGATAAGATTTAGTGTCTTGGCTTTCTACATTTTATAGCTTATGTATACATACGAGCCTTTCATTTACTCGTATGTATACAGCTGGCATGATACGTATCTAGTCCCAAGTATTTTGGGACTGGGGCGTTACATATTTTTGTGGTGGACCATGCAGGTCCTGTTTGCCGTTTCGGTTATATTAATGTACCGAGCGGGCCTCAATATAGGATTAGAGTCTAGAATCTCATCCACTTACATGACGTCCTTTCTTGACTTCAAATTCCGAACTCTCAATTTGCATCTTGCTTGACTCCTTCTACCGTATATTCTTAGTTTCGTGGTTAGCGACAACTAGGAAGATGACTACACTAGTATATACTTATGGGGTAAACACATGGCTAGAAGGATTATATTGATAATTAATATCCATTGAGGTTATATTTGAGTATAAAGGCATTTATTTTTCCTAGAGATATGATCTTAAGGATTAGTTAATTCCAAGTTGGGTAGTAGCATATTACCTCCTTCAAAGGATAGTTAGAATTTTATTTTTACAAGGTAGTATACACAAGAGGATAGCAAGATCGAGAAAACAAATTTTTGATTTACGATTTTTTTTTGAAATGGTGAAATAGTGATGATTTATTAGGGATATGAAATCGATTGAGAAATAACTTAAGTTTTTATATTGTGACGCATGATTTACGGTTAACTTTAAAAGTTTGGATTATAATATTATAAAGTTTATCTCGAGATTATTTAAGGACTTTTAATTATAATTTTTAGACAACTAGAGAAGACAAAAGTTTAGTTTGAGAGAGCTTGAGGTTTTAAATTGAGTCGTACGATTTATAAGTTTATTTAATTTTGATTTGAAGAAATAATGGTAAAATTGTTGTTTAAATATTTGGAGGATATGAAAGCGACTTTGAAGGAAAAATTCAAATTTTAAATTGTGTCATATGATCTATGATTTATAAAGTTAATTAGATTTCAAGTTTAAAGCCTTGATTATGGATATTTAAATTTTGGTAAAAAATATATTTAATTTGAGTAACATGATTGCGATTGATGAAACGGGCTAAGAGTTTATCTCGAGGTACATTTGAGAATTGAAAATTTTAAAAGTGATGGCTTATTATGAAAGTTTAGTTGTGCCACATTAGATATGATGAAGGTTATTTGGAATTTATTTAAAGGAAATTAAACTTTAAGTTATGATTAATATTTGATGGAGTATCTTGAGATTTTATTTCAAAACTTTTGAGGAACTTGAAATTTAAAATTAGATCATATAATGGTAGAGGGCCAAGAAGCAAGCAAGTCACCCTAATGGGATACTTTTATTCCTCATTAATTGTCAGGATAGTTGTATATACTCGAATGTAGTTAAGTCATCTGCCAAACTATGTGAAGATATTTCAATCTTGACTCACTCGAACTTCCCTCAAATCTTATCCTTTTATCGTAACCACCTAATTTTTTGAAACTTAGAAATGATTAGAATCATTTCCTTGACCATACCCTTATCTAAGAGACTATCTTCTCTTTAGAAACTGTATCCCTAACTTATCTACCTTGATCTACTAGAATCTGAATTATCTTTACTTCATGCTTTTAACTTGGTCATTTATTTTGTACATTAATCATTATCTCATGAACTCCCACTTTCTATTTTAAATTCTTTTGTGTCCTTTACCGTAACTTGGATATTTGGAGCACAACACTAGACTTTTCCATCCAACAAATCCCATATGCAAGACCTAGACGAGCCCACCTTCATGTAGGTATATCACGTGCCACTAAAACACTTCTCCTTGTATTCTATTTTCATGATATGACTTTGGGTCATAAGAGACTAAACTGTAACCTTTACCATGATACCGATATATTTATCGACCATGGATCTCGACTCAATTCCTTCAATCCGATAGGTGATTGTGTTCTAATTAATTCCTTAAATGCTTAGCCTGTGCTTATTGTTAACTCGTGCCTTTTATTTTTGTGCATTATCTTAAATTGCTTAGGCCCATAAATTTTATTTCTGTGCAATAATTAGTATTTATTATCCAAACACTATCACGACCATTGAGCCTAACCAATACTTCCTTCTAAATCGTTTTGATTTTTTTCCTCAAAATTTTTATTTTGCTCTACTATTATTCATGCAACCTTGCTCTTGTGATTCCTTGGGCTTAGATAAGGATTTGATCATGACACCCTTTGGTTAAACATGGGCTAGATTGGAAGGCATCATAAAAGAGATTAGTGGCTTAATCAAGTAAAATGGTACGTAATTATGAGACATTAGTTAAATGTGCTATTTGATTAAGAGGTGTGATATTATGTTTTGGGAAGATCAAAGGATAGTATATTTGCGAGTGCCAAAAGGTTTGAGATTAATCCAAAGTTGTAATGAAATTTTATGTTTGGTGCATAAGGGATAAAACTTTCCTTACGTTGAGAAACAAGTGTAAACTTCCTAGAAGAGTTTGACTTTTTTTTAACTTAATTGAAATTCCAAAGGGAATTAAAGCTTGAGGAAATATGCATGTTTATGTTGGAAATATATATATATATATATATATATATATATATATATATATATATATAGGAGGGATCCGCATCCCCTCATTTTTTGCATCCCCAAGCATCCCCTTATTAACAACCATTAGATGCGCTTTAAGTCATCTAATCTTAACCGTTGGTTAATCAATGGTTAAGATTAGATGACTTAAAACACCATCCAACAGTGTGAGTAGGGGGGATGCTTGGGGATGCAAAAAGTGCGGGGATGCCTATCCTTCCTCATATATATATATATATATATATATATATATATATATATATAAAGGGAATATAAACTTGGGGATAGAATTTTAATCTTTTTTTGATGATTTAAGATTTGATCTTTCTATGATGGTTATGAATACAACTTTCATGATGAAGATAGAAGTGAATTTTAAATTGATTGAAGGATTATTATGAAGGACAAAAAATTAATTTGAGAAAAAAATTATTTTTTTGTGGATTATGAAATTTGAAGAGACTGTATAAAGTTACTATTGATAAGATGATTCGAGATATGACGATGAAATTTTGAATCAAGAGTATCGAGCTAGTAAATTTTGAGATTGAAGAATTGTTGTATTTGTGAGCTTGCACGTCTTGGATAAATGATAGTCATTTTTAATTTAGATAATGATTGGAATGCCGTGAGATATCTCCTAAACTATACCAATTTTTTTTTAATCTAGATTAATGTTGTTCAAATTGCTTGCTGGATTCCGTTTCGAATCGTCGCTTAAACTTTTTATCGATAAACTTTCGTGCCTATGATTTTACCATCTTGACTAATAGTGCTGTTATAATCTAGTTTTGCAAGCCTATTGATTTATCGAGCTTGTTCATGACTTATGTTATTGAGCGCGCTCACTAACATATTGTCTAATCAGAACCAGTGCATGATGGTCTGATCAACCGAGTGCATTTTGGTTCGCTTACATCAATCATTTTACGCGGACGGAGACGTAGTTAAATTTGCCCTGGAGTCTCCTTCGCGACTACCTTGGCAATTCTCTTAGCATTTTACAACCGCCCTCGAAGCACATATTGGCATTCGAAAACATCTCCTTCAGACTCTTGTCGGCTTTCTCCTTTTAACGATTCTAGACAAAGCTTCTGATTGATAGATAGACCAAACCATTCTCCTATATGTATATATACTTGGGGATAGTTAACCACTGACCGACCAACGAGACTATATCCCCGTCTTGAGTTACTCGATCTTTTCTTCGACCCTAGATTCATTTTCATGATCTACTTAAAACTTGAGAATGATTCAAATCTAACCGTAGACGACTATGTTCTATCAAATTACTTGCCATTAATCTAGTCGATCCCTTACCTCTCTATTTTATGTCTTATCATGATTAACTTTAACCCATAATCTTCCTCATTTTATTAGAGTAACTAGCAAACCTTATGCAATCCCTTGACCATGATGTACTTTCGTATAATTTTTTTTTACAACTTTCTAATGCATGTTTGTATTGAACATCGCTTCTTCGCCTCAATCAAGAATCGAAATCATATTCGGTATCGATGAACTTTTCCTAACTTCTAAATTATTTTCTACCATACCTATTCCTAAATTTTGAGGATGAATTTTTTTTAAGTTGGGTAGGATGTAAACCCCCTAAATTTCTACTATTTTTTTATTTATATAAATGGTTATTTGCTGGTATTTAAAGTGTACTTCGTATTTGAAAGCCGTGTACAAGTTGCAATTCGTATTCTCGTCGAGTGCGAATATGTGCGAGGAACATATTTTTGAAAAGTATTTTATTATAGTAAATAAGCTCAAAGTTATAGGTGATAGGTATTTATTTAAAAATATTTTCTTGTATTGCTAAAAGTTGCACAAAGCATCGTATTGAGAAACCTCCAAACTTTATTGGATAATTTGAAAAGTAAGTTTTGCATACTATTCTAGATTTATGGGAGGTACATTATATATGTATATTTTCAAAATTTATTTATTATTATAAATTATTATTTATGAAAATTTTATTTAATATTTTGCTTAAGATAAGATTTGCAAAAAAAAAAAAGATAATTTAAATATTAGAAGATTTCATATTATACAGCCTTAATTTAAATAGAAGTTTTATCTAAATTTAAAATAAATTTATATCGATTCAAATAAATATATGATAATATCTAATTAGGGATTTAATCAAATCCTAATCCCTATCCAACTAGAAATTCCCACCTCCTATATAAGGAGAGGTACTCATCCATAAATTCCAACCCAAAAAAAACTTGTGCATTGTGTCCGTGTCCCGATCCCCCTCCCATCCACTAATTTCTATTTGTACAAATACATGGTTCTCCATGTCCGACAGTCCCGGACATCAAACCCTCACCGTTTCGGTGTCACGCAGGATACAACCCTGAAACTCTAACCCAATTCCTGTGTTCGTGTCAGCATTCTGACACGGACACCCCTGTCCTTGAGTCTCTGTGGACCAGCCATCCTCCAACTTCCTTGTCATTCGACGTTCCTCGTTCCGGCCCCTGCCCCAGCAGCCACACCACCTTGTTCCGCCTTCACCAACAGTCTCTGCCGCCGCGCAAACACCCGACCTCGTCCACGGCGACCACCACGAACCCCATCACCGGATCCACCATCACCACCAACAGCCACCCGTCGACCACCTTGGCCGACCCCCGTCGCCATCATCATCCCCACAACCATCGCGGTTACCAATTCTGCCATCTTCGGCAGATCGACACACCGCCTCCTTCCTGTGACGTACCATCGCACCAACCGGACATGTCCACCGCCGACGCCGGTCACCACCACCATCAACCCCCAAATTCCAGGAATAAAAAGTGGGGGGAGGAACCATAACCTGAGCGCCACCGCGAGCGTCCCTCCGTCGACCGCCGGCGTGGACCCAGCCGCTCCCTTCGCCCCACTAAAGAACGGCCATGCCGCCAGCGCGTGGATTGCACCAGCCGCGCCTCCGCGCGTGGACCACCAGCCGTGCCTCTGCACGTGGACCACCAGCCGCGCTCCGCCTAGATCTGCCCGACGAGCCGCCGTTTCACCGAGCGCCATCCCTCCTCCGGCCGCCATGGCCCGTCGCCGACCAGCTCCTCACCGAGCGCCCCCACGTCTCCGCCTGCCTCCGGTGAGAACTCCCTACTTTTCCCTCTCTCTTACTGTGAAGTTTTGGAGGAAACAGTACAGATATTTTTGAGATTTATATCATTAAGATTATTATTATTATCATTATTATTACTATTATTACTATTATTATTATTATTATTATTATTATTATTATTATTATTATTATTATTATTATTATTCTTTTTTTATTATTATATTTATTATTAATAATTGTTTTGTTTAATTTTAGTAAGAACATTTGTTGTATAATGATTTGATAAATGAACTTAAATATTATTAGGATCTTTATTATTGTTGTATTATTAGTACCAATTATTTATGTTAAATATTTTATTAACTAAAGTAGATAAAAACTACTTGTGTAAAAGAAATATATAAAGGGCTATGAGTTATTAACGCAGAATTTTCTATCTATACAAAATAAATTATTTGTCAAAATTATAGTTTTCAAAGTAGGGGTTTTTTTACCTTTGAGAATTTCTAAAATTATGTTGTATTCATCTAAAAATATTTTTTAAAATATAAATTCAATCTCAAATATTAGTTTGAGAAAAATTAGAAATTAGCCAAAAGAATTTTTGGTTTTTAAAAGTATTTTTATTCTTTCTAAAACATATTTTTCTAATAAAATCTAGTTTTAAATTTTTGTAATATCAAAATAGTTTCTAGATAAAAATATATTTTTATATTAAGATATTTCTTTTCAAAATCTCTTAGATTAGAAAGTCTCAATCATGACTATTCATCCTTCCCTATTTATCTCGTGAATTTCGGACCCTTGTACATCAATCTTGGCTAATGGACTACTCGGACTTGTTGGATCATCGCATCACTCTAGGCCCACTACCATGCAAGACACCTTGCCTTTACTGTTTAAATTTTCTGCTCAATATCATGCATGTTTTGTTTATTTTCAAGTTGTTTCTTTCTAAATTATATGTAGATGCAAATTACTATACTTTATACAATTGGCTTAGAGTTAAGGGACTACCGTCAAATTTAGTGTGTCTCATTGACTTGTCACGATTGTACACGAGTTGTGTGTGAGAGTTGTGAACATCATATAGAGGTCACTTGCGTGTGGGCTGATCCCCAGTGCGTATGCGAAGGAATAACTGTCAATAGATGCATGTTAGAAGACTTGACAGTTATCCATTATAAAATAGTATGGTGGAAACGACACGTGTTTGTGTGTCATGGTTACGACACACGTATAATATCATTGGGGGGAGGGGACAGCTACTAGCGTAGGGGCTACATTTATTTTTACACACATTTGGAAGACAGTGTCTCGGATGAGCGTTACGTGTTACCCGGCCGATAGTGTCTCGGATGAGCGCTACTTTTTGGCCACTCTTTATTACTTGCTTGTGACAGCCCCTGCGTAGAACGTTGTCCTGTAAAGTGCAATCCACATAGAATGGTTAGAAACTTGTACTCATGCATACTTTTTTGTTGAGTTTTTATTATTCAGTTTATTGGCATGATATTATGTGTCTTGTTACGTATAGTGTCCCGACCCGCTAGATGCCTTATGATGGATGGTTGGTTCGATGAAGCCTTGTTGCACTTGGGATTATGCGAAGGATCGCTTGGAAGGCTATGCGATCATGGCAGGAATCATCCTATGAATGTGAGTAGTGTTGAACCCTTCAAAGATCCTTTAGCTTCACGCTTAAAATAAGGATGAGTATGCTATGTTTCTTGTTAAGTTGTTCAATAACACCTTGCATGAAATTCGAAAAAGATAATGAAAGATAATAATCACCTGAACGTAAACTGTTGTGGCTAAATGAATGGTATGCTTGTACGCTGTTGCGATGAAAATACATGACAGGTGATGGCAAAGTCCTAAATACTTGGCCGGTAAGTATATCGAGCTTTGGCTCAATAAATAGATGGCAAGACAGATGTTAAGACCCAAGAACTGGGCAGTGAGTATGCTTGATTTGCATTCGAATGAGCTTATGCTAAAACAGATGCCAAGTCCCAGGAATTGGGCGGTGAGTACATTGAAAGTTTGGTTGGAAAGATGTATGGTATCAAAGATGTGGCAAAAGGATTGGGTAACAATATTCTATTATCCTGTCGCCGATGTAGAATATTGATTACGCCAAGGTCCTAGAAAGATGGCAAGATGGCAAGATGGCAATATGAATGAGAATAGTGGCTGAATTACTTAGTTTTCTTTATCATGCATTATATGTTTTCTTCTTATATAAGTTGCATATAGTTGCATGGTCATGGACAACTTATCGACAAGGTGGTTTCTCGAAAGGTATTCCTGGGCCATGGAACCCGGTTCGTCTTGGGGGAAACCAATGCTGAAGTAGTAGCACGGTATACATGACTTGCAGTAGGGCTTGCTACCTGCACTGGCAAGGGCGATGTATACCTATAAGTCGGTCCAAGATGGCGTGTCGCCAGTGACCTTCATATAGATAGGTCAGGTGCTAATGATGTCTTATGCAGGCAGAGTAAGTTATTACTCAAATACAGGAAAGGATGTCGACTGTTGGTAAGAATCACCTGAATGGTGATAATCATATTGAATCATGATATTATTCCTAACAATGTCTTGTGTAGGCAGAGTAAGTATTATAAATGTACAGGGATGGCTACACGACCGTGGGTAAGAATCACCAAAGGGTGATAACAGTATGCTTTAAATTATGTTGGCTATGAGATTTGCATGCTTTACTTCTTGTCGGCTATAACATGAAATTGATCCTAAGGCAACAAGAAAGGCCACTGTTAATAATGTTCTGTAATATGATTACTTAGTGTTGTCTTCTTAGGTGAGTTGGGCCAGCACCGCTCGCCAGTACATTGATGATGTACCGACCCACGTTGTAGGCAATATTACAGGTATTTGCTTGGGGAAAATCCTATGAATCAGTGCTTGGCATAGATGAATCGGATGGGTGTGCAGAAGCTGTTCTTTCAAGACGATGTCTTCTGCTATACGGGACATAATGTATGGAACTGTGGAACTCAGTTTTACCAGTGAGATTGTAGCCTTATTGGCGAGTTCATTGTAAAGAAGTCAGTATATTCAATTGTAGCCTAAAGGGCAAGTGTCTACATTCAGTTGGCTGTTCAAAAGTCTTGTAATCCATTATGATTATCAATAAAGAGATACATTCTTCATATCTTGTGTGACTTCAATTTATCTGCTTGGTTTTGCTGTGTTGTTGATATTTTCTGAGAAATACCAGGAACTGTAATGGTTTTGCCTTGTACAAGTGCAATCTAGACTTGTACGGCATTACGCCCAGTGACTAGTTTTCGATCCTCCGGGATCGGGGCGTGACATAATGGTATCAGAGCACGGCTTTACGTCCTTGGATTCTTATTCGATTTGTTTCAAATCTATGTTGCTACTAAGATGATTCTACGCTGCTTCTGCGATGATTCAAAGATTGCTTCCGCGATTATTCAAAGTTGCTTCCGCGAATACTCAAAGTTGCTTCCGCGATGAAATCAAAGTTTTCTCTATGATGACTCATAGTGCTTCTGCAATTATCCCGTGCTGCTTCCAAACTATTCTAAGTTGTTCCCTTGACTGAAAGTCCGTTGATCGTTCTAACCTCTCACTGGGTGTTCCATATAATAAGTCTAAATATGTGGGCTGCGATATGTTTGCTTTGTTGAATTTCTAAAAGATACCAAAAAGAATAACAATGATGCGATGCGATAATAAGTTTGTGATGTATGCTGGATGTCTCATGTGTAGGATTATTTGAATCGATTGTTATGCAACAATCGACCGTAGGTGATGGCTTGGTATGTTGGAGCAGAATGTGCATGGATTTCAATGAATAGGAATCGACAGAATCTTGAGTTAGTATTTGTGGTCAGCATAACCACTGCAGGATGGATAGTCCATATTGGACGTTGGTTTGATGTGAGGGAATATTGTGGCAGAATGGCTTGAGCTCTGAGTGGTATATTACATATACCCTCGTCGTGATAAGATGTCCCTTGACCCTTGATGTGTTTATGATTTTGTGATTGCTTTACCTATAAGGTATTGGGAGGTATCGAATCGTAGCTGAGCTTACGATTGATACATGTTGGCTAGGCGTGTTCCTTGATTGTTAAGTTGGATGACCCGTTGTGAGATTCTGATATGTTCAGATGAACCATCGCTAGACCTTGTCGGTTAGCATTATGTTGGGTAATAAGAGAATTGAGAATATAAAATGAATGCCTTGGTTGGGAAGAAAATAAATTTTAGATTCAGGCAAAGACTTGAATCAGTTGGGTAAGAAGGATTGTAGGCTTGGTAATGATGGTGTGGTGTTGCTATTGAAAGATTTGGAGGAATATGATGGACCGAATATAAAATGATGTCGAAATTGAGTAAAAGAAATTGCATGTTAGACATCGGCAGAATCGATGGTGATGTTAGACGCCTATCGGGATGTTGCAAATGATTTAGAAGATGCAGAGAGTTGCATCAACGACCGAAGAGTAGAAAGTGGGCTTGAGAAATAGATGATCTTAGCACGTGGTGCAGTTGTGCTTGAGAGAATTTGACGTGTCCCAAATTAACAAGTTATGACCCTTGACTATTTTGAGGCATAGAGAATGGGTATTTGTCCCTTAATGCATGAAAGAGTAGATGTTCTTTATGAGAGTCGTATGGCTGGGATATAAATAAGTATCGAGGTATAGCAATGTGTAATAGACCCTGTCGATAGATGATATTGTCGCATGAATAGCAAGTTTGGATGGAATAGAGAATTGTTGGATTATGACTTAGCTAATGAGTTATGTTATATCCACTAAGATGACCGATATATGAATGCTAGATGATTGGTGCTATAGAGATTGGATCCGTGCATGAATAGTAAATCTCCTTATGGAATCATAAGGAGATGATGCAAACAAATATTGATGGTTAACGTAGATTGCTAAGAGATGACCGTGTTGGTGCTAGAAAATTTATAAATGATGCCTCGGAAGAAATATGATTATGTAGTTGCTTTATTTTGTTGTAAGAGAGCACGGACCGTATCGATGATCTAAAAATATGGAAAACGAATATGTCGCAAAGAGGCCATAGAAAGAGATCGTAAGTGCTAAACTATTGAGATAGCAATGTTGGATGATGACACAGAATAGTTGACCCGATTGAATAGACAATTTGAGTATGATATGAGGATAGAAGTCGGATTGAACAAGTAATGCTATGTCTATGTAAGTGGAAATTGAAATCTTGGATACTCGATTGAGGAATTTTACATGATAGCTTCGAGATTGACCCATAGAGTTGTGGGATATAATTGTTGGATAGAATTGTTGGATAGATTTTGTCGGTTGCGAGTAAGTCTAGAATGAGACTTAGTTGGGTATGACCCGAGTATGAGTACGGGTAGAAAGACTTGACCCTAGATTGTCGGCTGGTTGCCTAGATTGTCGGCTGGTTGCCTAGAGTGTCGGCTGGTTGCCTAGAGTGTTGGTTGGTTGCCTAGAGTGTTGGTTGGTTGCCTAGAATGTCGGTTGGTTGCCTAGAGTGTCGGTTGGTTGCCTAGAATATTGGTTGGTTGCTTAAGTTTCAGATTGGTTGGCTATGTTCTTCAGTTGTCCGGGTTGGAAATAAGTTCATAAGATTGGGGTGGTGTCCCATGTCCCTAAGTTGGTCAGACCATAGAGTTGCCCTATGATGAGAATTAGTTGCCTCTAAGATAAGAGATAAGTATGTCCTTGATAGCTACTCATCTCATATGAGCTAGCTGAATGTTTGGTTTAGCTTAGATTAGCTGACCATAGAGACTTGACTGAATGCTAAGTTGACTGTTGGAAAACCGTAGGATGTCCCCATTGATGTTGCGTGAGTATAGTCGGAATGAGTAAGACGTGTTGGAAGGTAGGCTTCGGAATGGAATGGATATTTGGGAAATTCGGTGTTATAATGTTGGATGGGATGACGGATCATGTTGGTTTCAAAATTTGGTTGCCTTTGTTAGAATGCTGGAAATTACTAAAACTGGTTGGATTGGTTGATTAATATATTGAGCTGCAAAAATTGATGGTAGTGCCTTGAGACAGTTGGAATAATTTTATTGACCGGATCAGAATTATGGATAAGTATACGACGGAATTGGATAATGCATGTAGTCAAGATCGACGAGATCGAATATGAATATAAATGACCCTCGGGATTTATGTTGTTAGAGATAAGAGTTGCCTATGCGAGAGGATAATATGTCGGCTTGATCAATACGAGAAAATGTTTGAGTACAGAAAGAGATGGTACACTTTGATAGATGAATCATGATCGAGAAAGTTACGAGTTGCAAACAAAGTATATGGATGCGAACGATGATGAGTACAAGATTTGATCGATGAGAATTGGGGTATCGAAATAAAATGTGGCAATGAGATTTATCAACTTTGGTGGCATGGATGACAATGAACTTGAAAGAAATACTTGATACATCTAAGTCAGAATACTTTAGAGAATTTTGGATCGATTGTGGAAAAGTTCTCGAGTTGGAATTGGTAACATCTATTGTGTTATTAGTTGGATGGAATATTGAATAAACAAGTGAGATTATACGAGATGCTTAAAAGAATTACTGATGTTCGAAAAGGAAGTTACACCGTCGCTCGTTCGTTTTCTCTATCATTGAACTTGGCTGAAGTGCATGTATTTCGAGGACGCCTAAAATATGTGTATAATTCCAACTAAGTGATATGCTGAATTCAAACGAAGCCACGGGGAGGATTATTATGTGCTAAGAATTGTACGAGTGTTGGAGGAAAGATCAAAGATGTTAAACTATTTTGAATCAATTGGGATGCTATATCGAGACGGTACATTACTTGAAATCAATCGAGAGATTGCGGAGAAATGTTAAATGGTGCAAGTTGATCGTTGAAAAGTTTCATGAAAAGTTGGTTGAAGTTTTGGGGATGAGTTTTGTTTTAAGTTTCGAGGGCAAAAATTTTTCTGAGTGGTATATATTGTAGTGCCCCGACCCGCTAGATGCCTTATGATGGATGGTTGGTTAGATGAAGCCTTGTTGGACTTGGGATTATGCGAAGGATCGCTTGGAAGGTTATGCGATCATGGCAGGAATCGTCCTATGAATGTGAGTAGTGTTGAACCCTTCAAAGATCCTTTAGCTTCACGCTTAAAATAAGGATGAGTATGCTATGTTTCTTGTTAAGTTGTTCAATAACACCTTGCATGGAATTCGAAAAAGATAATGAAAGATAATAATCACCTGAACATAAACTGTTGTGGCTAAATGAATGGTATGCTTGTATGTTATTGTGATGAAAATACATGACAGGTGATGGCAAAGTCCCAAATACTTGGGCGGTGAGTATATCGAGCTTTGGCTCAATGAATAGATGGAAAAACAGATCTTAAGACCCAAGAACTGGGCAGTGAGTATGCTTGATTTGCATTCGAATGAGCTTATGCTAAAACAGATGCCAAGTCCCAGGAATTGGGCGGTGAGTACATTAAAAGTTTGGTTGGAAAGATGTATGGTATCAAAGATGTGGCAAAAGGATTGGGTAACAACATTCTATTATCCTGTCGCCGATGTAGAATGTTGATTACGCCAAGGTCCTGGAAAGATGGCAAGATGGCAATATGAATGAGAATGGTGGCTGAATTACTTAGTTTTCCTTATCATGCATTATATGTTTTATTCTTAGATAAGTTGCATATAGTTGTATGGTCATGGACAACTTGTCGACAAGGTGGTTTCTCGAACAGTATTCCTGGGCCATGGAACCTGGTTCGTCCTGGGGGAAACCAATGCTGAAGTAGTAGCAGTGCTGAAGTAGTAGCACGGTATACAGGACTTGCAGTGGGGCTAGCTACCTGCACTGGCAAGGGCTCTGTATACCTGTAAGTCGGTCCAAGATGGCGTGTCGCCAGTGACCTTCATATAGATAGGTCAGGTGCTAATGATGTCTTATGCAGGCAGAGTAAGCTATTACTCAAATATAGGAAAGGATGTCGGCTCTTGGTAAGAATCACCTGAACGGTGATAATCATATTGAATCATGATATTGTTTCCTAGCAATGTCTTGTGCAGGCAGAGTAAGTATTATAAATGTACAGGGATGGCTATACGACCGTGGGTAAGAATCACCAAAGGGTGATAACAGTATGCTTTAAATTATGTTGGCTATGAGATTTGCATGCTTTACTTTTTGTCGACTTTAACATAAAATTGACCCTAAGGCAACAAGAAAGACCACTGTTAATAATGTTCTGTAACATGATTACTTAGTGTTGTCTTCTTAGGTAAGTTGGGCCAGCACCGCTTGCCAGTACATTGATGATGTACCGACCCACGTTGTGGGCAATATTACAGGTGTTTGCTTAGGGGAAATCCTATGAATCAGTGCTTGGCATTGATGAATCGGATGGGTGTGCAGAAGCTCTTCTTTCAAGACGATGTCTTCTGCTATACGGGACATAATGTATGGAACAGTGGAACTCAGTTGTACCATTGAGATTGTAGCCTTATTGGTGAGTTCATTGTAAAGTCGGTATATTCAATTGTAGCCTAAAGGGCAAGTGTCTACATTCAGTTGGCTGTTCAAAAGTCTTGTAATCTATTATGATTATCAATAAAGAGATACATTCTTCATATCTTGTGTGACTTTAATTTATCTGCTTGATTTTGCTGTGTTGTCGATATTTTCTGAGAAATACCAGGAACTGTAATGGTTTTGCCTTGTACAAGTGCAATCTAGACTTGTACGACATCACGCCCAGTGACTAGTTTTCGATCCTCCGGGATTGGGGCATGATATTTCATCCCTCTGAGGACCTGGGGATTTCTCCAGGTGTGTTTCGTGATTCTTACAGGTGCTCTAGCTAAGGTCATTCATTCTTTCGTGATGATTGCTCTTGGACTCGTCACTTGCCCTCGTTTGACCAATTCTTTCTTTGTATATTTTTCATATTTAATTTAGTTGGTAGTGGATTTGTCTCCGCCCAACTATTGTATACATGACAAACTCAAAGTTGCTTTTATATCATTATTTATCTTTGTGGATGAGATTTAGTGTCTTGGCTTTCTATATTTTACAGCTTATGTATACATACGAGCCTTTCATTTACTCACATGTATACAGCTGGCATGATACGTATCTAGTCCCAAATATTTTGGGACTGGGGCGTTACACCAACAAAATGCCACATTACGCCTCATGAGCCCATGATCCTGAGTCCGAGTCCGAGTCGCTAAGCCCCTACGGGGCTTAGCTCCCATGGAAATAAATTTCCCAAGAGCAAAAAGCATGAATGCTTTCAATTGTTGATTTAGCCTTTTTTCCATTAGAAAAATAACCCCACATGGCACATCCATGTGCACCTCCACACCACATGTGCATCTCTAAACTAGCATTGCTAATATATAGAGATACAACTCCTTTGGCCTAACCGATGTGGGACTAAAGTTTCTAAACAAAGGCCAAAACCCCAACAATCCCCCACATATCTCTATATATGGGTATAAGTGTTCCCCACAGTAACTGTCCATCATGCATTAGAAGAGATGTTGCTGACGACTTGAATCTTCTTGCTACAAGAATGGACTAAGCATTGAATTCTGTATCATAGCTGAAATTCTTCCCACTCACATAATGTTGTTACATGTGCTTTTGGCTACACATTAAAGGCCCTGTGCCAGCCTGGTTTCAGTATATAATTTTGGGCGTCTACAAGTTTATCCTCAAGAGACGGCCTGATATCTTTTTGTCCATACACTATAGGTGAGTTCATTATAAAGAGATATGGCATGAAGCGCTTTGCGCTTCCTTTGCGGTGCTACGCCGCTATGACATGGCTTGAAGCCGATGCCTTACTCCATAATGGAAACCTCATCGTAGTGTCATACTACTGTAGCATGAGGCCACCGCCTCTTTGTAGTGCCAAACTACCCAGCATGAAGCCTTAGGCTCCCTTGCGGTGTTACGCCGCAATGACATGGCTTACAAGGCCGAGACTTTATCCCTAACCGGGTACATCATCGTGGTGTCATGCCACTATAACATGAGGAACTCCTCCTCTTTCTAGTGCCGACTACACCCCTCTTTATTTTAACATACAACATTAGGCTAACTGCCTATTTGCGGTGCTACGCCGCTGTGACTTGGCTAGCAAAGCCGAGGCATTACCCCATGCTTGGAAAACTCATGGTGGAGTCACCCCACAGTAGCATGGAGTTTTACTCCTTGTAGTGCTGTTCTACCGTGCTTCCTGTAAAGCACACGAGGCATTCACTCTGCTTGAGAATTCATTAAGGCATTTAAGCCAACCTTCCCACAGGATCTGTTTTTCGCAGAAAACAATAGTAGACAACAGTGGTTGTAGGTCCGTAACCTCTCCATGCCCAATAGAACATATACCCACCGTTCCTGATATTCTTCCGATTAGTGGTCCTCCCTTGAACCAAAAGATAGATTCCTAGTAGATTTCTCTTTGAACTATTAGCATAAAATTTTATGGTAGGAATACAATAATACAATATCAGAATGCCTTCAAGCCCATTTTACAAGCTGTGTCAACGACCAGCTGGCACTTGAGGCCCTTGGTGAACGGATCCGCCAGGTTCTCCTGACTCCGAACATTAACCACTACAATAACACCCCTCTTGATGAGATCGTGTACTGCCCTGTGCTTCAACCGCACAGTCCTCTTCTTCCCGTTGAAGAGGTCATTTGATGCCACCGCCGCAGTCGCCTGGTTGTCGCAGTATATCGGTATCGTCGGTATTTACGCCCCAACCACTGAAAGATGATACATGCGCTCTCGAAGCCATTCTGCTTCCTTGGCTGCGGTATCAAGTGCAAAGAACTCAGATTCCATGGATGGCCGCGAGAGCATAGTCTGCTTCTTCGACGTCCACAATATAGCGGCTCCATCCATTGTGAAAATAAATCCACCTGTGGACCTCTCACTCTCCATCTCTGAGCACCAGCTGGCATCACCGAAGCCTTCTACTACCGGCGGATATCTGCTGTAGTATAGTGCATATACCTGAGTCTTTTTAAGATATCTCATAACCCGTTTCACAGCTTTCCAGTATTCAACACCTGGGTTGCTCGTGAAACGACTCAGCATTTCCACGGTAAAAGCTATGTCAGTGTAACACCCATATTCTGACTGCGTATTTTGTCAAGCTTGTATATATTTCAGACCTGTATTTATTTTCTCGGATTTTGGCATGTACTTGTAATTGGCTTAACTTGCAGATTTTGATTCTCGTAATTGGGTTTTACATGACTTGGTTTTATTTTGTGGAGGAGAATTGGTTTGATTTGGTTTGGTTAGGTTTGGTTTAAAATGCATTGGAACACCTTAGCCTATGCTCCACCCTCAACACAACACACCCACCTCCATTAAACTCTATCTACTTTTCTCTCTCCTCTTTATTCTCTTATTTTTTTCTCCATCTTCTTCTTCTTCTTCCTTCCTTTACACAACTCACCAACACCCATAGGCAAGTGCACCTTGCCACCACATGAGAACCATATTTTATTTGTTCATTAGCTAGATTAGGCCATGGTGATCAACATTAGAACTTAATATTTTGTGATTTGGAGTCTCCATTGTTCTAGATCTAGGTTTTAACTATTTTCGGATTTACATGGTTTTGATCTATTTTGGTTGGATTTTTGTGGGTTTTGATGCTTCCATGTGGAAGAGAATTCAATTTTACTCAAGTTAGAACTTTAAAAATCTAGATTTGGCTTTGATTTGACAAAGATATGAAAAATTGAATTTTTGGTGTTCTTGGTGTTCTTCTCGGCCTGGAGTAGCAGCCTGCAGCCTGCGCTCTTTAGCGCAGTGCTGGACTGCACAGCCCCTTTCGGCCTATGCTCTTTAGCGCAGTGCCGACCGCGCAGCTTGCCCTATGGTAAACTGCGTCCAGCCCCATGCGCCAACCATTCCAGCGCACTTCACCCTGCATAGTTCACTCCTGCGCAGTCTGCTCATGCGCAATCCACCCTTGTGCAGTTCACTCCTGCACAGTCTGCTCATGCGCAATCCATCCCTGTGCAGTTCACTCATGTGCAGTCTATTCATGCGCAATCTGACCCATGCGCCATCTGCCCCTGCGCCCTGTGCCCCTGCGCACTTGGCACCCTGCGCAGCTGACACCTGCGCAATCCAACCCCCTGACCCCTTGCGCAATCCATTGGCTCTTGGAGTTTTGGTTTTATTTCTTTAAGCTTGGCTCTTCTATAGCCCTGTACATTGATATTTTATTAGATATTTTATGCCCATTTTATATCCTTACGCCTTTTGTCATGAACTTGATTTTACTTAATATGTTTGGAATGACTATTGTACATGGCATGGTATGACAATGAACTAGCATAACACGACAGTGACCCGTAGTGGTGCACTCCTGACATGACCAACCTGACATGATAGTGGCCCGTCGTGGCGCACTCTTGACAAGTACCCTGACATGATTTATCTTGATAATTTGATAGTGGCCCGTGGCGGCGCACTCCTGACTTGACTTGACTTGTAACTTGTAACTTGACTTGACTTGATGCTGTTGCGACAGCTAACTTGACTCGTATAATCAACTTGACACCGTGGGTGTTCCTGCTTGCTTGCTTGTGCAATCCACTTGTCTTATCTTGTATCATGTCTAGGACGTGACTCCCTAGTTCCCACGGTCAGGGATTCATACTGAATATGGATTAGGCTAATGACTAGATCAAACTATAGTTCATGGAGAATTTCCAGTCACAGGCAATCTCGTTATCTGGGCGCTCTTAATTGGACTTGTAGCTTGCCGACGAGTAGAGCACATTTCCAGCGCACTGTCATGTGTTGCACCCTCTAAGTCACCTAAGGGTATATCGTCTCTAGGGCGATGTACCCAACCATACTCTCAACCCACGGAAGGATAACTGGATGGTCTGCAGGGCTTGGGACTGGGAAATTCTTATTGCATCTTGTTAGTAATTAGGCTTGTGACAACCCTAGTTGGTTAAGTAGTAAGTCGTAGTACCTGCTTGGCTGCTTGTGAATGGATGAAGTCCAGCCTTGTCTAAGTCTTGTCTAGCCCCTGTACCTGGAACTCTTGTACATGATTGTTTTACTTGCTTTAACAATAATTGGGTAGGGACAAGGAGATATTCAGGCGAAGGGTTACAACCCCGGTCCTTGTTTGGTTTACGGGTTGTAACCTGGCTCCCAGAATGGTTCCACGTCCCTAGTCGTTTATTGTCCTGACGTGCTCTTTATTACTTGTACTTTTCTTCCAATTTCTTATGATTCTGATATGCTGGCTTTTGTTCTTATTTCGTGGCCTCCCTTGTGGTACTTGCTCTTTCTGGGGTTTGACCCAGCTGGTTTTGTGTTGCCAGATTTCGGAGCAGCTCCCGAGGATCTTCCGAACCTCCAGCCCGATGGTGGCGACTAGAAGGAACCCGAGCTACGAGTGGGTTTTCTATTTTGTTTCGCTCACTCTATTATAAAGTTATTCTTTTGAGGCGTTTAGCCGACGAGCACCTGTTAGCTCGATGCACTTTACTTACTGTCTGCCTACGGGCTGTAAACATGATTGACAAAATCCTAGGGTTGATCATGTATGACTTAACTCTTGCTAGTCCTAGCATTTTGTACGACTAGCTTCATGATCAGCTGATATATAATATTTGGGACGCCTTTTATTGTATATTTGGTGGTCAAACATCTTGTAATTATATTATTTGCTTGAGATTGAGACAGTAGGCTTGGCCATAAGAGACTGTTGGCTTGTAGTAAACCCTCATATCTAGACAGCCGTGACCGTATAGTTGAGATGTATTCTATTTCAATATACGTAGCTGGCTATGCACGCTCCCGCTCTCCAGTATTCTGGTTCTGGGGCATGACAGTCAGGCCTTGTGGAAGTAGTAGCATACATCAAACTTTCGATTACGCTTGCATACTCCAGCTGCCTGACGCTTTCCCCTGAATTAGGCTTTAGCTTCAGATCACACCTGTACGGCGTATCGATCCCTAGAAGATCCCGATACCCATAACGAGTGATCATTTTCTCAATATAATGAGACTGTGACAGTGCTAGTCCAGTGTCTGTCCGGATGATCTTGATCCCTAAGATCATATCAGCTTCCCCCAAGTCCTTCATACTGAACTTGCTCGAGATGAATTTCTTTGTCTCCATGACACAACCCATATCCGTACCTAGGATAAGCATGTCGTCCACGTACAGACAAACGATCACACCTCTTCCATCAGCAAACTTCGTGTAAACACACTTGTCCGTCGCGCTGACCATGTAGCCATTTGACCTTATAACTTTGTCAAATTTCTCATGCCACATCTTGGGAGCCTGTTTAAGACCGTACAAAGATTTTACCAACTTGCAGACTTTGTCTTCAAGACCCTTGACAACAAATCCATCTGATGTATCACTATCTTATGTATTGCAGCAAGAGCAATCAATATTCCGATGGTGGTCATCCGGGCTACTGGAGTATACGTGTCAAAGTAGTCAATCCCTGCTTCTGAGAAAACCCCTTGGCTACCAACCTAGCCTTGAACTTGTAAATAGTTCCGTCTGCTTTCATCTTCTTCTTGAAGATCCATTTGCATCCGATGGGTTTCGCTCCTTCAGGATGATAAACCAACACCCAAGTGTTATTTGAGGTGATGGAATCAATTTTTTTTGTCAATCGCCTCCTTCTAGAAAACTGTGTCTCTGGTCTTCATCGCCTCATCATAGGTAAGCGGATCTACTTCCACATGATAGGTGACAAAGTCACTTTCGAAGTCCTTCGGCATCCTCACACGCTTAGCTGATGGCTCAGCTTATTCTGGTTCAATCGTTGTTTCAACAACAACATCTTCTTGGACCACATCTTCATTGAAGACTTCAGTTTCTTGCACACCCTCATTGTTCTCCGGTACATCCGTAAGAACAATATTTTTGTGCCTTACAAATTTGTCTTCAAAATATTCCGCGTCGCGAGATTCAATGATATAATTTGACTCAATATCAAGAAATCTTCGAGCATCACTCTTCTCGGCATATCCCAAGAAGATCATCTTAGTAGTCCTTGTCCTAAGCTTCTGAATCTTCAGATCTGGAAGCTTGACATATACCAGACAGCCCCACACTCGAATGACATTTAAGTTAGGTCTGACCTTGAACTAGAGTTTATGAGGAGTAACGTCTGAAGTTACATGAGGCACTCTATTTAAAATAAAAGTGGCCGTCAATGCAGCTTCTCCCCAGTAGCACTTAGGAAGGCTAGCAGTCAACAGCATTGAGTTAATCATTTCTGTTAACGTTCTGTTCTTCCTCTCTGCTACTCCGTTTGATTGAGGAGAGTACGAAGTCGTAGTCTCATTGACAATTCCATGTTCTTTACAGAACGATGCGAATTCATGAGACCTGTACTCCCCACCTCGATCACTTCTTATTCTTTTGAGTTGTTGTCCAGTCTGCCGCTCAGCTTCGGCTCTGAACTCCTTGAACTTCTCGAATGCTTCGTCTTTAGCTTTCAGCAAGTAGACGAACGCATACTTTAAGAAGTCATCGATGAAGGTTATAAAATACTTCATCCCAGCCTTTGTAGAGAATTGTTTGAAGTCACAGATATCGGAGTGTACCAACTCCAGAAGATCTGTACTTCGATAAACCCGAGGAAAGGGTTTCCTTGTGATCTTTGTTTGAGCACAAACTTCATATTTCTCTACCTTACCCCCACACTTGGAGATATTCGTTTACAATAAACATGTCCTAGCCTATTATGCCACAACTCAAGAGTATAAGCAGAAGGAGTGATTGCATTAATTACATTAATTACATTGGACTAATTTACAAGCTGAATTTTGAACAATCCTTCAGTATAAAAAGCTTTTCCGAAATATGTTCCCTTGATAGACATCACCATCTGGCCAGCATTGATGTCCATCCTAAGGCCTGCATTGCAGAGTAGGCCTCTTGAGATCAGGTTCTTGGCGATAGCAGGTACGTGCTTCACGCATTGAAGCGTCAGAGACTTGCCAGAAGTCATCTTCAATACCATCGTTCCAATCCTGAGCACTTCAGCTTGTGCCTGGTTCGCCACCATAACCACTTCAGAAGTAGGTGTGTAGGTGGTGAACCACTCCTTGCTGGAGCAGACATGGCAGGTGGCTCCAGTGTCTAACCACCAGTCAGAGTCAGTCCCTACCTCATCAACCTGCACAACCATAGCAACAACGTCAGTGATCATAGATACCTTACTAGGCTCTCTTTGCTCTGATTGCTTGGTCTTTGCTTTGTATTCATTCTTGAAGTGGCCCTTCTTACAATACTTGAAGCAAGGCATCTGAGACTTTGCCTTCTTTTGTTTGAAGGAAGTCCCCTTCATGTTCAGATTGTTAGGGTCCTTCTTCTTGCTGTGGAAAGCCGTATGCTTTCCTCTTGGTTCCTTGGTATGAACCAGATTGGCGTTAGCCAATTGCTTAGACAGTGAATCCACCTTCAGTTGAGCCCGCATCTGGTCCTCAACATAGATTTTCTGTAAGAGATCTTCAAGGCTGATCTCAAGCTTCTTCCTATGCATGTTTGCATAGAACTTACTCCACCCAGCGGGGAGCTTTAAGACAATCCCTCCAACAACAAACTTGTCGGGGAGAGGTATCGCCTCGTCTTCCAACTTCTGTCGCAGCTTCAGAAATTCTTTTACCTGCGGCAGCATGGACTTCTCGTCCTCAAAGAGCCATTTGTGATATTTTTCAACCACAAATATCTTGCTCCTGTTTTTGTCTTCTTCGTACAGTTTCTCCAGAGACTCCCATATGTCTCTGGCAATAGTCTTCTTACTGTAGGATTCTGCTAGGGAATCCTCCATAGCATTCAGGATAAGAAGCCTACAAATGCTATTCTCCCGTCTTCACTTGGCCTGAAGTTTAGTAGCCGCAGTGATTGCGATAGCAGATCCAGTATCTGGAACAGTAGGTTCCTCTTCAAGAAGCACGTGATCAGCGTCTCTGAGTTGAAGAGTGAGATAAATCTTCCTCTTCCAGACTTGATAATGCTCTCCATCAAACTTTTCTAACTTATAGAAGTCAGTATTGAGAAGTGAAGCATTAAAGTTTTCCATCGTAGGAATTTAGCTTTGAGATTGTTAGGGCCGGGGCACAATTTTTCGATGAAAAACTGAGAAGATGAAATAATTGTAAAAATAATGTTCCAACGCAATACTTCTAGGAAGGTTGCGCAAGTTTAACGAAGATCTAAGAAGATCTCCTTACAGCAGCATATGATATTACGAGAATCTAAGAAAATTTTGTAATCCACAGCAACGAAGAAGATGACAGGCAAAAGATGGAAGATGGCCTGCTGGGGTGAATGATCACCGTTGCTCAAAGCTATATTCGCCCTACACGAATAGCTTCCAGGAACCAGCAAGTTCGTCGGAGAACTTTGGAACACTTTTGCTCTTCTGACTCCTCGGATCGTACATGAAATCCCGTACAAAAGCAACGCTGGTGCAAAGATTCTCTTCTCTCTCACAGCCTCTGTTTACTTGTGTTAAGAAACACTTGTAAACTATCGTAACTCTCTGTATATGCTCTGTGTACCTTGCCTGTGAGAGAGAAGAGACCTTTTATAGGCCCGAGTAATAACTGTCCGATTAGCACAACATTCGGGACGTGGTGATAACCACTCCGAACGTGCAGTAATCGCTCAGATCATGCTAAGGCATGATCTGAAGCAAGTTACGCCACTCGTGCACCTCGTGCGCCTTGCATACCGTGTGCAGTACGCGTACTGAGCCACTTACGCCACCTGTGCGCCCTGCGTACCCTGCGTACCCTGCGTACACTACGCCACCCGCGCAACTGCGCAACTGAGCACGCAGCTGTGCGCTTAACTGGACGCGCCACTGGGCGCGCACCTGGTCGCGCAACCTGGGCTGTGCAACCTGGCAGCGCAACCTGGCCGTGCAACCTGGCATGCGCAACCTGGCCTGCGCAACCTGGTCGTCCAACCTGGCCGCACAACCTGGCAGTGCAAGTGGCTCGCGCAACGAGCACAACTTAAGCGCACTATGCTCCTTGACGATGCTGACGTGCAAGTGCAAAGTGTGCCAACAAAATGCCACATTACGCCTCATGATCCCATAAGCCCGAGTCCTAGTCGCTAAGCCCCTACGGGGCTTAGCTCCCATGGAAATAAATTTCTCAAGATCAAAAAGCATGAATGCTTTCAATTGTTGATTTAGCATTTTTTCCATTAGAAAAATAACCCCACATGGCACACCCATGTGCACCTCCACACCACATGTGCATCTCTAAACTAGCATAGCTAATATATAAAGATACAACTCCTTTGGCCTAGCCGATGTGGGACTACAGTTTCTAAACAAAGGCCAAAACCCTAACATTTCTTGTACTACATCTTCATTTGGATCTTCAGCCTCATGTGCACCCACACTATGTTGGCCCATTCCACGGTCACACACGATTTTGATAATCAACATGCACTTTAGTCAATACACAAAAAATACAAACTGATGCTAATTATTTCAGGCTATATGTTAAATCAATATCAACGGACGTTGTACTGCATCAACAAGCAAAGATTAATAGATTTTCGTTTGAGTCATTTTACAGTTTATTCTGTATTTTACTTTTTATTGAGTCTAGGATTTATATTGTAAAATCAAATAGGTAATACTGGCTTAGGTTATCCCAGTCCAATTTCTAAAAAGCCTACCTATTACATTTCATCTTTACAAAGTATTTCGTATTATTTTTAACAAAACAGCTTTTTGACAAATATTTCAAATTTCCTTGACAGAACTCAAAATCGAGTTTGGTCGAGTTCGATCCGAACTCTGCCCGAGTTCGGTCATTTTAAATTCAAAGTTCAGTTGCCTCCAAATCTGCGAGCAACGTCTCTATGCGAAATATTTGATCAGAACTCTGCCCGAACTCTGTCCGAGTTCGGTCCCAGAAAACACCTATAAATAGAAGAGAATTTTTCATTTCAAATCATTCATTCACTCTTCATCTTCTCTTCTCTACTTACAAAGTATTTTCAAACGTTCTAAAGCTTTCAAATCATACCTATACATCTCTTAGCCAAAAGCCAGTAATATCTATGTTGATTTAGAGTCTTTTGGTGGCCAAGAGTTGTAAAAGGTTGTTCCAAGTTCAGCAACTATCCTTGTTGTGGAGCCAGTCGTGTGCTCGTCACCAAGCACGGTGTTGTGAAGTTGGTCATGCACTTGTCACCAAACACGGTGTTATAAGAGACTGCAAGCTCTCATTTAGCTTGTGCTATAGTGGATTAACATCGAGCAAGAGTACTCGAGACTGGATTAGTCCTCTCAGAGGGATACCAGTATACATCGCGCTGTCACTGAGTTTGATCTCTCTTGCTGTATTTATTTACTGTCTCTTATTTACTGCCATAATTATTATTAAGTTTTAATTGTGATTATTTTCCGCTGCACACACACACACTCTATTCACCTCCCCTAGAGGTGCTCAACGGTCCTACAATTGGTATCAGAGCTGGTTATATTCTTATATAACAAATCTCAGAGAGTATATATGGCAGCCGTGAAATCAATATTCAACGGTGAAGGGCAATCCACAAATAGACCCCCATTTTTTGATGGTACTAATTATACCTATTGGAAAACACGGATGACTTTTTTCTTAAAATCTCTTGACTTTGATCTTTGGTCTATAGTCATTAATGGTTATAAGAAACCAGCACCCACAGTGGTTGAAGGCCAGCTTGTAGACAAGCCTCATGACAAATACACTGAAGCTAAAAATCTAAGGCTAGTCTAGATGCTCGTGCCATCAATGCACTATTGTGCAATTGACAAAACGGAGTTCAACAGAGTTTCAACCTGTAAAATGTCTCACAAAATTTGGAAACTTCTTGAGGTAACTCATGAAGGTACTTCCCAAGTGAAGGAATCCAAAATTAGTAGACTAACACAGGAATATGAATCTTTCAAGATGAAACCCGGAGTCAATTACACAGATGTTCACACGTTTTTTGATATAACTAATCCTTTGCAATCTCTTGGTAAGGATTACAGCAATCATGAGAAGATCAGAAAAGTGCTGCGGGCCCTAACCAAGAACTGGAATCCAAAAGCCACAGCAATTATTGAAGGAAACGATCTCACCACTATGTCCTTGGAAACACTGATGGGCAAGCTTATGACCCATGAACTTGATTTGCAAGAGTTTGAAGAAGCAACACCAAAAGAAAAATCTATTGCCTTCAAAGCTCAAGCAAGAAAATCAACATACAATGACTCAGATGAAGAATCATCAAGTGGTGATGAACAAGCCCTACTTGTGAAGAACTTCAAAAAATTCCTAAAGTTTGAGAAATCAAGTAGAAGGAAGAGAGATGTCCAAGAAAGCAATGAAGATGAAACCATTTGCTTTGGATGCAAGAAGACAGGGCACATGAAGAAGGACTGTCCAACTTCAAAGAAAAGCAGTCCATATGACAGATCAAGATCAAGCAGAAAAGCAACAACCGATCGAAAGTATGCCAACACAAGCATCGGCATGAAAGTGATGCCAGTGATACAGAAGAAGAAGACAGACCCTACGAAAATGCCAATGTCTGTCTTATGGCATTTGATAAGGTATCCTCAAACCCTCTATATGATGATTTTACTTTCGATGAATTAGAAAATGCCTTTAGCGAATTACTTGAAGATCATAAAACTGTGCTTGACAAGTATAAGCAATCTCGAAAAGAGATGAAGGCATACACAACCGAGATAGCTAGACTGTCCAATCTTATTGAAGATATTAAAGAGACATCTACTACCGGTAACACGGAAGAGATAGCCAAACTCAAAGTAGACTATCATGAGGCTATCCTCAAAATTGAAAAGAAAGAAAGAGACTATGTCAAGATGCAAGAATTGTATGACATAGAAAAGAAGCACTTAGTTACAGAACAAAGACTCTCAGATATGACTGCTAAATAGAGGAGTCTATTGCATTTCTAAAAAGTTAGAAATCAAGTTAGGCAAACAGACAACCTGTGACACAGCCTAAGTTTAGTCCTAATGCTAAGCATACACCTAAGAGGACTAAAAATAAGAAAGCACAGAAGAAACACGACTATCATCATGCTTTCACTTATAGGTTCTCCAAGAAACCAAACAAGCATGTAAACAGTTTTAACCACATCTGGTTCTAAACTAACTTGCACTTATTTTGGTACGCACGGACACATATCACAGTATTGCTTGGCAAGGAAACTGTTGACAATCACACTTTATTCTGGAGACCTAAAACTAATCAGAATGGACCCTTCAGTAAATGGGTACCAAAGGATTCATCTACTTGTCTTGTAGGTGGACCCTCAACCCTCTCATACTAAAAGCAAATGGATCCTCGATAGCGGATGTTCGCGACACATGACCGATGATGCATCTTTGTTCGCTACGCTATCGATGAAGAAAGAATGATACGTCTCATTCAAAATAATTTGAGAGGTAATATTATTGGTAATGGTACTGTAGGTATTTCCCTTATCCAGTAATAAAAATGTTTGTCTAGTAACAGAATTGAAACATAACCTACTAAGCATAAGTTATTTGGCTGATAATGGTTATGGTATCAATTTTGTGAAAGATAAATGTACCATATATGATATGTCATCTGGTGATCCCGTTTTAAAGGGATTAGAGAAGACAATATTTATGTTTTCTTTTTGGAGAGTACTAATAATGCAGGTAGATGCCTAGTAGCTAATCTAGATGAAAGCTGGCTATGGTACATGAGACTAGGACATGCAAATATGGATACTATCTCACGACTCAGTACTAAGAAGTTGATAAAAAGGACTCCCCGAGATTCATTCAAGAGAGATATGGTATGTGCTGACTGTGAAAAGAACAAAGCACATAGGTCTACTTTTAAATCCATCAACGCTGTAAGTACTTCTAGACCTTTGCAGTTAATTCATATGGATTTATTTGGACCTAGTAGAGTCGCTAGTCTTGGCGGTAAGCTCTACGCTTTTGTTATTGTTGATGATTTCTCTCGCTTTACTTGGGTTTACTTTTTATCAAACAAAAGTGATACTATTTTTGAATTTCAAATATTTTGCAAAAAGGTACAAAACGAAAAAGGCTTCATGATTACTCGTATCCGAAGTGATCATGGTGGTGAATTCGTAAATTCTGATTTCAAAAAGTTTTGTGATGATAGTGAATATTACCACGAATTTTCTTGTCCTAGAACTCCCCAACAGAATGGTGTTGTGGAGCGAAGAATCGTACTCTAAGCGAAATGGCTAGAGTCATGCTAAATCAGCATAATCTTCCTAAGTATTTTTGGGTAGAAGCTGTTAGTACAGCCTGTCATATTTTGAACAGGGTGTTAATTCGACCAATCTCGAAGAAAAACCATATGAGCTTTGGTTTGGAAGGATTCCAAACATTTCTTATTTTAAAGTTTTTGGATGTCGTTGTTTTATCCTGAACACCAAGGATAACTTGGGAAAGTTCGACTCTAAAGTAGATGAAGGGATATTTCTCGGATATGCTGCTAAGAGTAAGGGATATAGGATTTTTAATAAAAGATCTATGATTATTGAAGAATCTATTAATGTTACTTTTGATGAGCTAAATAGTCACAGATCTAGCGACAGTGATGAGGATACACATGCAAAGACTGAGAAGAGTTCTGTGGAAGATCTGACCCAAAAGTTTGATTCATTAAAATTCTTGCCAGATCATCCAAAACACTCATTATAGGTGATGTATCTAAAGGTGTAAGTACACGCTCATCTCTTAAAGATTCTGAAATAGCAGCAAATGTAGCATTTATTTCTCAAATAGAACCTAAGAATATAGATGATGCTTTTTCTGATGAGTTTTGGATTCATGCCATGCAAGAGGAACTAAATCAATTTGAGAGAAACCAAGTTTGGGAACTCGTTCCTAAACCTATTGGTCAATCAATAATTGGTACCAAATGGGTGTTCGAAATAAACTTAGTGAAGATGGACAAGTTCTACCCAACAAAGCATGTCTAGTGGCACAAGGTTATAATCAAGAAGAAGAATTGATCATGATGAGACTTATGCTCCTGTTGCTAGACTAGAAGCCATCCGCATGTTTTGTGCATTTGCATGTTTTAATGATCTTAAATTATTTCAAATGGACGTGAAAAGTGCATTTTTGAACGGGTTTTTAAAAGAGGAAGTTTTTGTGAAACAACCCCCAGGTTTTGAAGATTTTCAAAAACCTGATCACGTCTTCAAGCTTAAGAAAGCACTCTATGGACTCAAACAAGCACCTCGTGCATGGTACGAACGCCTAAGTGCCTTCTTACGTGAGAATGGTTTTTCAAAAGGAAGAGTTGATACCACTTTGTTTATCAAATCTTTGAATGATGATATTCTTCTTGTGCAAATTTATGTAGATGACATAATATTCGGTTCTACTAACGAAAAACTTTGTCAAGATTTTGCTAAGTGTATGTAGAGTGAATTTGAGATGAGTATGATGGGAGAGCTAAACTTCTTCCTAGGACTTCAGATCAAACAGCACTCAAAAGGAACATTCATCAACCAAGCTTAGTACACAAAGGACATACTGAAAAAGTACGACTTCGAAAACGTAAAGCCAATCGGGACTCCTATGGCTACATCTACAAAGCTTGACGCTGATGAAAGTGGCAAACCTGTCGACCACGTAAGTATCGAGGTATGATTGGTAGTTTATTATATTTAACTACTAGTCGTCCTGATATTATGTTTAGTGTTTGCATCTGTGTACGTTATCAGGCAAATCCTAAGGAATCACATCTAAGTGCCGTTAAGCGTATCTTACGATACCTTAAAGGAACTTCTACAGTCGGCTTATGGTATCCTAAAACCAAATTCTTTGACCTGATAGGTTACTCGGATGCGAATTTTGTAAGATGCAAAGTGGACCGTAAAAGTACCAGTGGCACATGTCATTTCCTAGGAAAGGCCTTAGTCTCTTGGTTTAGTAAGAAACAAAACTTTGTAGCATTGCCAACTACTGAGGCTGAGTATATCACCGCAGGTCGTTGTTGTGCTCAGATTTTGTGGATGAAGCAAACCTTAGAAGACTATAATCTGCACTACACTAAGATTCCTATTTATTGTGACAACACTAGCACTATTAATCTGACTAAGAACCCTATATGTCACTCACACAAAACACATAGAGATACGTCATCATTTTTTACGTGATTATCAACACGGGGATATCTGCTTAGAATTCATTGACACAGATCATCAACTAGCAGACATATTCACAAAACCATTGCCTGAGGATCGGTTTAACATAATGAGGCGAGAGCTCGGTATACTTGAATTTTTAGATTCATAATGTAGTTCGTATTTAAATAAATTTTATGACTTGAAACTTTAAATTTTATCTAACAGAAATTATTTGGAAAACAAGCCTAAAAAGGGTCTATCTGTCACCACGACTACGGTCGAAGTGACGCGGTACTTAAGAGTTCCCCGGTGAACCTCCATTAGCTGGGAAAGTACCCCTACAGCTAACCCAAAAGATACTGTTACTAAATTGAGAAGTCAAAGTCATAAAGTTGAGTTTCAATTACCAAAACTGCCTTTATTGTCTCGAAATACAAGTGACCGAACTCTGGCCGAACTCTGACCGAGTTCGGGCCGAGTTCGGCGTCGGCGCTGTATTAAATTCCAGAACCGAACAGCCGGCCCTAAACTCTATATAAACCACTCTTTTACCCATCCTTTTCACTCACAATTTCGTGGATTCATCTCCTCCTCTCCAAAACTTCTTCCTCCTTCATCTTGGCAAGAATTCTAGAAGATCTGGTGGGCGTTCCAATTATTATTCTTTCTCTTTTTCAAAAAGGTACTTCGCTTTTTCTCCTTCTTTTCCCATGGCTCCTAAGCGTCAACGAGGATCAACTTCCCAAGCTGGTTCCTCTTCTTCTGATTATACTCCAGCCAGTTTATTTAGTCCAGCACGACCAGTAGGATCAGAAGACTATGATTCAATTCTATTCCCTGAAAAAGATTTTTTGATCTCTGGTTTGACACTTTTTTTGGTCGTAAAATTTGTTTTGGAGCTTTTGTCAATTTTACTATATTTTCTGAGTATGCTCCGACATTCGACCACTTAGGCTACCGAGATTTCTTCGAAGTAGCAGAAAATATCTTTGACAATGCTGTCCGAATGTTTTACTGCAACTTGCAAGTAAAACCAAATGGAACTTTTATTCTTGCGTTGCTGGGCAAGAATTAGAGTTTAGTGCTACCGATATTAGTGAATTCTTTCATATTTCTGATATTGGTGAAGCACTAGTAGATATCAACCATGTCCAATTCCCTGCAGATGTCACCGTTGCCTCCTTCAAGGAACTAATCTGTCATCCAAACCCTGTTCCTCGTAGGGTATTTTCACGACATCTGAACCAAAACTTTTATGAACTTCGTCGACTTATTTTCTCTGTACTTCTTCCTAAGAAAGGATCCACTGATAAAGTTACTTTCTTAGAACTTTCTGCCTTGTACAACATTCACTTTGGTATTCCCTTTTCTATTCCAAAGACTATGATGGCCTGATGCTGAACTGCAGAAATACAGGACACAATCTGGTGTGTCCTATGCACCTGGCTTCTATCTTCCGCCGGTTTGATATTGATCTTCAAACTTGTGCATACTCCTCCACTCCAGTCGAGCTTACCAGATCACATATTCCCTGCTCCACCTCTGTCTCTTGGGCTCAGCCTGCTCCAGATGATGAAGCTCCTCATCATGATGCTGCTCCTGCTCCAGCCCCTGCTCCGGGATTCGATCCAGGATTTTACCAGCGCTTTGATGACTTTGTTGCTGTTTCTGCGCAACGTTATCAGAGCTACCTTGATTCGGAGTTTTGCCACATTTATCAGGCCCAGGTGTTGCGGAACGGGCTTGTGGATCTCTACTACAGCCTATCACATGATCCAGTTCGTCCGGTCACCATTCTGCCTCACCCAACTTCCCTGGTCCTCGATTCGGAGACGAGGCATCCTTTCAGTACTTCGACCCTACTGCAGCCTACTTTCCTCCTGAGGCCCCTGGCGGTGATGATCCTACTATGTGATGCGGACTCAGCTGTTGGCTAGTGGATAGTAGTTAGATGATGATCTTCTGATTTGATATTTTTTTTTATGTCTAAACTTCTTAGTTAGACATTTTAGTATTTCATGATTGTACTTTGCACTATTAGTGAGACTTTTCAGTATTATCAGCTGTTTCTTTCCATATTAGTTGTTTATGTTGTGCTCATGTATCTCTTTAGCTTCACTTTGTCTTTTATTTTTATTGTTGGCTTCACACATTACGGGGGAGCCAAAGTCATTTTATATTGACAAAGGGGGAGAAGAGCTATACAGTTCAAGCAAAACAAAACAAAACCAAATCATCTCAGGTATTTTGTTTGTTTATTTTAAAGATAGATTTTTGGTATAGACTTAAGTTTGTCAATTATCAAAATGGGAGAGATTGTTGGCCCATTCCATGGTCACACCCGATTATGATAATCAACATACACTTTAGTTAATACACAAAAATATACAAACTGCTGCTAATCATTTCAGGCTATATGTGAAATCAATATCAACGAACGTTGTACTGCATCAACAAGCAAAGATTCAATGGATTTTTTTTGAGTCATTTTACAGTTTATTCTGTATTTTACTTTTTATTGAGTCTAGGATTTATATTGTAAAATCAAATAGGTAATACTGGCTTAGGTTATCCCAGTCCAATTTCTAAAAAGCCTACCTATTTACATTTCATCTTTGCAAAGTATTTCGTATTATTTTTAACAAAACAGCTTTTTGACAAATATTTCGAAATTTTCTTGACAGAACTCAAAACCGAGTTCGGCCCGAGTTCGGTCCGAACTCTGCCCGAGTTCGATCATTTTAAATTCAAAGTTCAGTTGCCTCCAAATCTGTTAGCAACGTCTCTATGCAAAATTTGCATCAGAACTCTGCCCGAACTCTGTCCGAGTTCGGTCCCAGAAAACCTATAAATAGAAGAGAATTTTTCATTTCAAATCATTCATTCACTCTTCATCTTCTCTTCTCTACTTACAAAGTGTTTTTAAACTTTCTAAAGCTTTCAAATCATACCTATACATCTCTTAGCCAAAAGCCAGTAATATCTATGTTGATTTAGAGTCTTTTGGTGTCCAAGAGTTGTAAAGAGGTCATTCCAAGTTCAGCAACTATCCTTGTTGTGGAGCCGGTCGTGCGCTCGTCACCAAGCACGGGTTGTGAAGTTGATCGTGCACTTGTCACTAAGCACGGTGTTGTAAAAGACTGCAAGCTCTCATTTAGCTTGTACTATAGTGGATTAACATCGAGCAAGAGTACTCGAGACTGGATTAGTCCTCTCAGAGGGATACCAGTATACATCGCGGTGTCACTGAGTTTGATCTCTCTTGCTGCATTTATTTACTGTCTCTTATTTACTGCCATAATTATTCTTAAGTTTTAATTGGTTATTATTTTCTGCTGCACACATACACACACACATTCTATTCACCCCCCTCTAGAGGTGCTCAACGGTCCTACACAATATTCTAAGGAATATTCGCGAGAACAATATTCTTGTACATTACAAATTTGTCTTGAAAGAATTCTGCATCGCAAGATTCAATGATATGATTTGATTTAATATCGAGAAACCTTCGAGTATCACTGTTCTCAGCATAACCTAGGAAGGTTGTCTTCGAAGTCCTTGTATCTAGCTTCTGAATCTTTAAATCCGGAAGCTTCACATACGCCAGACACCCCCACACTCGAATAAAATTCAAGTTGGGTCTGACCTTGAACCAGAGTTAATGATGAGTGACATCAAAAGTTGCGTGCGACACTCTATTCAGAATGAAAATAGCCATAAGCACAGCTTCACCCCAGAAGTAATTTGGAAGATTCACAGTCAACAGCATTGAATTTATTATCTCTGTTAATATTATGTTCTTCCTTTCTGCAACATCATTTGATTAAGGGGAGTACGAAGCAGTCATCTTGTTGATAGTTTTATGTTATCTACAATATTCTCTACAGAATGATGCATATTCATGAGACCTATACTCTCCGCCTAGATCAATTCTGAGTCTCCTGAATTGTTGTCTAGTTTGATGCTCGACTTCAGCTTTGAAGTCCTTAAACTTATCAAGCGCTTCATCTTTATACTTGAACAGATAGACGAATGCATACTTTGAGAAGTCGTCGATGAAAGTAATAAAGCACTTCATATCGACATTTGTAGAGAATTGTTTGAAGTCACAGATATCTGAGTGCACCAACTTCGGAAGATCTGTGTTTCGGTTAACCCGTTTGAACGATTTTATTGTGATCTTCATCTGTGCACAGAATTCACACTTCTCCTCCCCCTTACCCCCATATTTGGAGATAAGCCCTAGACTAGACATCTTGTTAATTATTTTACAATGACATATCCTAGTCTATTATGCCACAACCTAAGAGAATAATCAGAAATAGAGACTGCATTAACATTACCAGTTGGAGTTACAAGTTGAGTTTAAACATCCCTCCGGTACAAAAATCCTTCCTAAAGTATGGGCCTTTGTAGATCATAACCATTTGACAATCGTTAATATCCATCTTCAAGTCTGCGTTACAGAACAGACTTCCAGAGGTCTGGTTCTTGGCTATTACGATACATGCTTCACATCCTGAAGCGTCAACAACTTCTCTGAAGTCAGATTCAGTACTGCCATCTCGATCCCATGAACTTCAGCTTGTGTCTGGTTTGCCACCATAGCCCTCTCAGATATAGGCTTGTATGTGGTGAACAACTCATTTTTAGAGCAAACATGGCAAGATGCACTAGTGTCCATCCACCGGTCAGTGTCAAAACCTGTTGAGTCAACCTGTGCAATTATAGCATCCAAGTTAGCCTCACATTGCTTTTTTGGTTTGGGCTTTGATCTGCAGTCCTTCTTGAAGTGACCCTTCTAGCCACAATTGAAACAAGCCCCATTACCCTTAGGCTTTGGCTTGAACAGAACCGACTTCACCTTCAGATGGTTGAAGTCCTTCTTTTTTTAAAAGTAAAAATCCTTCTACTTTCCTTGGAGTCTCCTCCTTGTACTAAGTTAGCCTTGGCCATCTATTTGGATAGGATGTCCAGTTTGAGTTGAGCCTTCAACTCGTTTTCAACATGAATCCCGTACAAGAGACGCTCAAATCCACTTCCATCTTCTTACGGTACATGTCAGCAATGAAGTTGCTCCACCTAGGAGGGAGCTTTGCGACAATGCATCGATAATGAAAGCATCGACCCTGGGATTGCCATCATCCTCAAGTTTTTGACGCAACTTAGGAAATTCCTTGACTTGAGGCAACATCGTCTTATCACCCCCAAATCACATATTCTGATATTTTTCTGTCACATGGATCTTGTTCTTGTTCTTGTCAGACTTGTAGTACTTTTCCATAGACTCCGACATCCTTTGCCTGGACCGTCTTGTTGTATAACTTTGCCACAGAATCCTCTATGGAGTTCAGTATCAACAACTTACAGAGGTTGTTGTCTCTCTTCTACTTCAACTGCAAAGCAGTGGCCTCAGTGTCCTTCGAGCATTTGCACCATCTGGAATAATAGGCCCAGGATCTATCAACACGTAGTCCATGTTTACGAGTTAAAGATTAAGGTTGACCTTTCTCTTTCAAATGTTGTAATGCTCCCTATCAAACTTCTCAAGTTTGTTAAAACTTGTGAGGGTAAAGGTTTGTACGGTTGTTCTCCATGTTACTTGGATCTTGCTTTGAGATTGTTAATCCCGAGGCTCAATCTAGGATAGAAGAACTGTCAGAAACTGAGATTTAAAGCAAACTAGTTTGCTTCTCTGTTATGATTTTTAGGACTTCGAGATTTTGGCAAACAAGTTTTCTCTCCGAAGAACTTAAAGCCACTATAAATTTCTGATTACAATCATGATACAAACTGACAGAAATTACTTCACGTTTTCTTGCAATCGCAGTTTAAAACAGGCAGAACGGATTACAATATGCATAATGATAAAGAAAAGGAACAAGAAGACACAACTCTTGCTGGGGTGATGAAGATCACCATTGCTCAATGCAAGATTTGCCCCATACGAACTGCTCCCAGGAACCGGCAAGTTCTCGTAGATCTTATGGGACGCTCGTCGTCACCCACTTTCTGAATCCGCATAATCACTTCTGGACTCCAATGGTGGCATCAACAATCTCTCTTTGACTCTCCTATTTTTGAAGTAAGTGTAGGAACGAAATCGTAAAGCAGAATACTCTAGAGGGGGGGTGAATAGTAGGCAGCGGAATATTGCTAATTAAAAGTTTGTTAGCAGTTAGATCACAGATATAATAATCACAAGAAGTAAATGACAGAATTTAAAAGTGATCAGAAGGCAAACGCAAACACTGTGATTTATACTGGTTTTCCTCTGGTGAGGACTAGTCCAGTCGGAAGAACTCTAGCTTCCAGTTGAATCCACTATTGGAAAATCCCGCAAGTTTTCATACGAAGTCCTTGCAACTTCTACAGACGCGAGCTTTGATACGAAGAACTCGTCCAACTTCAATTGTGAAGAGTTGAATCTTCTATCAAGCCTCTGATTACAATCACTCTGAAACTTCTAGACCGTACCGCACTGGTAAATCGACTAGAGGATTGTAACTGGCTTGGGATTTGAAAATAAAAGCTTTTTAAGAACTCTTTGGAAGACTGTAAGCTTTAAGAAGAGAATTGAAAGTGAATTGGTGTGTTGAAATGATCGAAATGTTCTCTATTTTAGCTTTCCAAAGACAGAACTCTGACAAAATTTTTGGCAGAATTCGGACAGAACTCTTTGTAACAACCCGTAACTGAAGGATGATCAAGTTCAAAAACCCAACGTTCACTAACGTTCCACATGGCCGAACTCTGGTCGAACTCGGGCCGAGTTCTCCTGAGTTTCTGCCAGTTCATTTTTGGAGAAAATAAATTTTGGCTTTTTGAACAATCCTTCAAGGGCTTTTTAAACAGAATATTTTTCAAAAACATGAATCATTTGTAAAAGAATATGATGGTTTGAAAAACGTTTTCGGATAGCCTATTTGCAAGTACGACTCGGTGTACAATGTTTTCCTAGACTCAATAAAAAGAAAAATTACATTGCATAGCAAGAAGTACATTCTGAATAGCAAACGGCTTTAGTCTTCATTGTTGATAACCATTGTTGAGCATTGTCCAAAACGTCGTAGGTGAACATCTGAGTAGACTTTCTTTTATATCGAGACAGAGTTTGATCAATTATTAAAATCAGGTTTGACCATGACCAATGGGCCAACAATCTCCCCCATTTTGATAATTGACAAACCTTGCCGATATAACATCTAAGCTTGGAATCAAATCAAAATAGTAAAAAAAATTGTTCATATCCTGTATTCACAAAAAATGTTAGATCCTTATTTCTCCCCCGTTGTCACTTAGCAAAATAATTGCATAAGAGAAAGCTCCCCCGCAATCAATGTATAACAAACAGTGAAGAAACACAAGAAAAAAAAATAATCATGACAGCATGGTAGAAACAGTAAACATAGTAAGTGAAACAGATAGTCGATAGAAAAACAACACAGGTATGTATTTGTCACAGGCAGTTAATAAAGAATGAAGCAACAAAAGATAGATAGTGCTACTATCAAACTGAAACAAATAAAGTGCTGAAATAGACTAAGATGCCAAAACTAAGGCATAATCAAAAACCATGTCCATGAATAGTCACATAATAGAAAAAGTACTAAATAAAAGAGTACTGATATAATCTTGGAATGTCGGAGCATTTTCAAGTAAACATAAGACAAAAAGTAACAGTCTCAATAATCTAACATATCAAAACTCATCATCATCAACATCATCATCATCATCATCATGCAGCTCCAGCATGTCCAGAAGGACCAGCTCTAGAAGTACCAGCGCCAGAAGTGTGAGGAGTGGCGCCAGCGTAAAACTCACCGACATAGTCTCGAGGAGGGGCACGAGCAGTACGATACCAATCATATGCGTTCCCTGGCTGGAACAGAGAGTGTACCGCCTCGTCGTCAATGCAATAGCCAGAAACAGAAGGGTCTTGAGGCAGAGAGCTAGCAGAATCCCGTCTGTGCAAACCTCAGATCGGCGAAGGAGTTGGCAATCGCCTGGAACCGAGTCACATCACGGAACTTGTGTTCCCTAGAGGTCTCAACATAAAAAGACTACAGATCTGATAAGTGCTGATGGATACCCTCAAATGTCATAGGGTAAGAATGAGGAGGAACATGTGCTGTGGGATCAGTGGAAGTAGATGCAGTGGGTGGAGGAATAGATACAATGCTGCGACGAGAGAGTTTGAGAAACTTGGGCTCGGGGTCGACACCACAAGTAGATAAATCAATGTTAAATCTCTGAAAAATGCGAGGAATGGGCATCGCATAAGATAGGTTGCGGTCTCTCCCACGACATCTACCATCATCTGAATAATAGTCTTAGGGACAGAAAAAGGAATCCCCTTAAGAATATGATAAAGAGCAGAGAGCTCAAGTGCAGTGACATCATCTTTAGAAGTGGATTTTGGAAGTAAAGTGGAATAGATGATGCATGTAATTCGTAGTTAAACAAGTTCAAGTTATTAGCGTTGAACTTTCCAGGAAGAACGCGTGCGGGCGCACAAAGTTTATTCTTGAAACTAACGAGTGTCGTGCTATCGGGGAAATCAAAATCAGTGATGTCATCTAGCTGGGCACCTTCGTTTCGAATACCAAGGATTTTTGCTAACGTGTCAGTGAATTCGATATCAATTCCTCCGACACGTGTCCTCGCTGTAAAAGTGTCTAACACGAAATTACCGTAGAATAATGTAATGGTATTAGTGGCAATAGAGAATTATAAGGTGACAAAATATTGTAACCCTAATGCCTCAAAATAAGAACGGTGATCCGAAAGATAGTCCACTTAATCGGTGATCCAGTGCAAATAGTACGCATGTTAAAATCAGCGTACCATAATAACGCTTGATCGGAAGTTTTAAAATAAAACACATCCGATGCACCATCATCCGATTGGACCGGAGAAAAGAGCAATCCGTATGCGGATCTGAAGATGCCTCTTCACTGGCATTGGTCTTCTTCCTTTTGAAGGGATTGAACTTAGGCATTCTTTCCCAAAATTTCTATAAATCCTAAGTATTTAAAAGTGGTGGAAAGAAGGGATTATACCTTCCAAGAGTCGGATATATTGTAGAGGATGACGATCTCCGCACGAATCCAAAGTTATGATGAAAAACTCCACAAGGATTGGAAGAACAAAGAGGGAGTAGAACTAGGGTTTCGGAGGGGCGGAGCTGCTGTTATGAGGATGTGGGGAAGTATGAAGAAGGAGGCCTCAGGTTGCTGCTGTTATATATAAACATCCAGCCGAACTCTGGCCGAATTCGGACCGAACTCGGGCCGAATTCGCCTAGGGTTGCCTGGCTATATATATATATATATATATATATATATATATATATATATATATATATATATATATATATATATATATAAATCAAATGAGACCACATTCTTTTTAATTAATTCGTTTCAAATGCTTAATTCAAAGTTTAGTAATTTTAAATCTCAAATAATATAATTAATATTATTTTACAAATTAATATTCTTTACTCAGATCTGTCTCAGATTAGCTGTAGGAGTACTGTCCCAGCTAACGGAGGTTCACCGGGGAACTCTTAAATACCGCTTCGCTTCGACCGTAGTCGTGGTGATAGACAAACTCTTTTTAAGCTTGTCTCGAAAACAGTTTATGAGTATCGAATAAATAATTAATAAAACAAAAATTAATTAATATTATTGATATCTAAAATTCTTAATTCTCGACGTAAATAGTTGAAATAATCTTCCGCTAAAGGTTTTGTGATATGTCAGCTAATTGATTGTGTGTCTATGTATACAAGGTCTATATCTCCATTTTGTTGATGATCTCTAAGAAAATGATGTTGAATCTCGATATGTTTAGTACGAGAATGACATACTGGATTCTTAGTCAAATTAATAGAACTAGTATTATCACAGAAAATGGGTATATGTAAAATGCAATCCATAGTCTTCTAAGGTTTGTTTCATCCATAAAATTTGTGCACAACAACGTCCTGCGGCTATATTCAGTCTCTGTTGTTGATAATGCAATAAATTTTGCTTTTTACTAAACCAAGAGACTAGAGCTTTTCCTAGGAAATGACATGTGCCGCTGGTGCTTTTTCTATCTACTTTGCATCCGGCAAAATCAGCATCGGAATAACCGGTTAGGTCAAACGACGTAGTTTTGGGATACCATAAGCCGTCAGAAGAAGTGCCTTCAAGGTATCGAAAGATACGCTTAACTGCGAACAAATGTGATTCCTTAGGATTGGCTTGAAAATGAGCACATAAGCAAACACTAAACATAATGTCTGGTCGACTGGAAGTTAAATAGAGTAAGCTACCGATCATACCTCGATACTTACGTATGTCGACAGGTTTGCCTTGTTCATCAATATCAAGCTTGGTTGAAGTCGCCATTGGAGTGCTAAGTGGCTTTGCTGCTTCCATGTCGAACTTCTTTAGTAGATCTTTTGTGTACTTAGCTTGATTTATGAACGTCCCATTGTTGGTTTGTTTGATTTGCAGTCCGAGAAAAATTTTTAGCTCTCCCATCATGCTCATCTCAAACTCATTCTGCATACACTTTGAGAATTCTTGACAAAGAGATTCATCAGTAGATCCAAAGATAATATCATCTACATATACTTGAATCAAAAGAATATTATTATTCAAAGACTTTATAAACAAAGTAGTGTCAACCTTTCCCTGTGAAAAACGTTATCAAGTAGAAAAGAGCTTAGACGATCGTACCAAGCACGAGGGGCTTGTTTCAAACCGTATAAAGCTTTCTTCAACTTGAAAACATATTCAAGAAATTTAAAATCAGTAAAATCGGGTGGTTGAGCTACATAAACCTCTTCTTTTATAAAACTATTTAAAAATGCACTTTTGACATCCATTTGAAATAATTTAAAATTATGAAAACATGCAAATGCACATAACATGCGAATGGATTCTAATCTCGCAACTGGGGCATAAGTCTCATCGTAGTCGATACCTTCTTCTTGATTGTATCCTTGAGCTACGAGTCGAGCCTTATTACGAGTCACTAAACCATTTTCGTTCAGTTTATTTCGGAATACCCATCGGGTGCCAATGACCGGATGATCAATAGGCTTGGGAACAAGTTCCCAAACTTGATTCCGTTCAAATTGGTTTAATTCCTCTTGCATAGCATCTATCCAAAAATTATCACTATGTTCATCAATACTTTTGGGTTCAAACTGAGAGACAAAAGCAACACAAGAAGCTATATCTTTATTAGAGGAGTGAGTACTTACACCCTTGGTAATCTCACCAATACCAAGTCCTTTGGATGATCAGCCGTGAACTTCAATCTTTTTGGCAGACTCCGAAGGTAGCTGGTTCCTGGATCTTCTCTAGGAGGATCAACTGGTGCTTTGCTGGGTACATTGAGATCTTCGTCATTGTCATCGATTGTCGTTTGATTTAGTTCATCAAAGGTGTCATTGATCGACTCTTCGATGATCATGGTTCTTTTGTTGAAGACTCTGTATCCTTTACTTTTGCCCGTATAACCTAAAAATATACCTTCATCGGCCTTTTCGTCAAATTTTCCCAAATTATCTTTTGTATTAAGAATAAAGCAATTACAACCAAATATTCTAAAATATAAAACTGATGGAATTCTATCAAACCATAGCTCAAATGGAGTCTTCTTCGATTTGGGTCGAATTAGAACTCTATTGAGAACAAAACAAGCTGTATTGACAGCTTCAGCCCAGAAATACTTGGGTAGACTAAACTGGTTTAACATTACTCTGGCTATTTCAGATAGAGTTCCGTTCTTACGTTCCACAAATCCATTTTGTTGTGGAGTCCTAGGGCATAAGAATTCGTGTACAAAACGTGTGTGTCACAAAATTGCTCAAACTCTGCATTCTCGAATTCACCTCCATGATCGCTTCTAATACGAGTGATCATGTAACCTTTTTCATTCTATACTTTCTTGCAAAAGGTGACAAATTCTGATAATGCATCGTTTTACGTGTCAGAAAATATACCACATGTATCTAGAATAATCATCTACAATTACAAAAGCATATAGCTTACCTCCGAGGCTAGCAACTCTGCTAGGACCAAATAAGTCCATATGTAGCAATTGTAGAGGTCTAGTAGTACATACATCATTTACTGACTTGAAAGTGGATCGAGTAGCTTTGTTCTTTTCACATTGACTGCATACCGAATCCTTTTTGAATGTAATGTCCGGTAAACCGCGTACTAGCTTCTTCGTGGATAATCTGGAAATAGTATCCATATTTGCATGACCGAGTCTCATATGCCACAGATGACTCTCATCGCTTTTAGCCATTAAACATCTACCTGAAATGTTAGTATCTTCCAACAAATAGAAAACATATATATTGTCTTCTCTAATACCTTCAAATATAGTATTACCAGTTGAACTATCAATAATAGTACATTTATCTTTTACGAAGTTAATACCATAACCGTGATCAGCTAAATGGCTTATGCTGAGCAGATTATGTTTTAACTCAGTAACAAGACAAACATCTTTAATCACTAGATAGGGAGCTTTACCAATATCACCAATACCGATTATTATCCTTTTAAATTATTGCCGAAGGAGACGTATCCTTCTTTATTCCTCTTCGACAGTATTGCGAATAATGAAGCGTCGTCGGTCATGTGTCGTGAGCAACCGCTGTCGAGGATCATTTGCTTCTAGCATGTGAAGGGTGTCCCACCTACAAAATAATTTACAGATGAAACTATTGGTACCCATTTCTTGTAGGGTCCTGACTGGTTAGTTTTCGGTATCCATGCATAAATATTTAGATCTACTAGCTTTCTGATTCTACATGCAGAAGATATATGACCAATGAGGCCACAATAATGACATTTAGCATGTTGAGTGTTGAAAGCTGAGTGGTGTGCATGGTTTGTAGGTTTAGGTTTTCTAGTATAGAAGAAAGCATACCTATTATCCTGTTTGGCCATAACCTTTTTAGGTAAAGGTTTCATAGGGTTAGGTCTGACAGTGTTAGGTTTGGGAATGTTTCGATTTTTCGGTAAGTGACACGTGTTAGGGTAGGAAGCAGCAATCTCAGGCTGTTTTCCTAACCTAATTTCTAATCTTTTGGAAGTGTCATATAACTTAGTATAGTCAGAAGTGAGTGCTTCCATTCTGACTTGTGCACTTTGAAGACTTTTCTTCTCTTTAGAAAGTTCTTCTTTCAGTTGGTCAATAACCTTGTCTTTTTCTTCGGATGACTTGGTAGTCTCGTGTAATAAGAGCTTAATAGAAGAAAGCTCACCAGACTCACTAACATTATCTTTAACCTCAGCTAGTAGATCGGTAAGTCTTCCTATTTCACCTTTGTACTCTTTGAGTACCTTCTTAGAGGTCTGATATTTGCTACGCAGTTTTCTGTAATCACTTAGTTCACTGAAGGCTTCTCCTAATTGCTCAAAGGTGAAGTCATCATATGTATCAACTATAGGTTCAGAGAGTACCTGATCAGATGCCATAAAGCATACATTTGCAGCTTCTTCTGATTGTTCATCTTCTGAGTCGCTGGCTTCACTTTCATGCCATATGCTGGTGTTGGCATACATCCGAGATGTTGATCTTTTCAGGTTCCCTTTCTTGTATCTGTTGCTCTTCTTGCTTGTTGATGTGTTTGTAGGACAGTCCTTCTTCATGTGTCCTTTCTTCTTGCAGCCGTAGCAGACAGCGTCATCTTGATATCAACTGTTGCCGCCATTGTTCTCTTTTGTCTTCTTCTCATATCTCAAGAATCTTTTGAATTTTCTTGCAAGGAGTGCTTGATCTTCAACATCAGATTCACTGTTGCCTGAATCATCTTCAGCAGATCTTCTGTGCTGAGCCTTGAAAGCGATCGTCTTCTCCTTTGGTGCAGGCTCTTCAAAGTCTTGTAACTCTAGTTCATGAATGAGTAGCTTACCCATGAGTACTTCAAGTGTCATAGTAGTGAGGTCGTTTCCTTCAATGATTGCAGTAGCCTTCGGAATCCAGTTCTTTGTAAGTTCTTGCAGAAGTTTGCGAATCTTTTCATGGTTACTGTAATCTTTGCCTAGGGAGGACAAAGGATTTACAATATCCAAGAATCTTTCGAACATCTGAGTAACTGTTTCGTTGGGCTTCATCTTGAACGCCTCATACTCTTGAGTAAGTCTGCTGACCTTTGATTCTTTGACTTGAGTTGTGCCCTCATGTGTGACTTCTAGAAGTTTCCATAATTTATTTGCAGTTGTGCAGATAGATACCCTGTTAAATTCAGTTCTGTCTAAAGCACAAAATAAAGCGTTAATAGCACGTGCGTCAAGACTGGCCTTTTTCTTTTCTTCCTCTATATATTTGTCATGGGGTTTTTCAGTTAAAACTCCATCAACATTTATACGAGGTGGCTTTTTATAGCCATCAATAACCACAGACCATAAATCAAAATCAAGAGATTTCAAAAAGAAACTCATACATGTTTTCTAGTAGGTGTAGTTTGTGCCGTCAAACAGTGGAGGTCTGTTTGTGGCTTGGCCTTCACTTGTGAATTTCACAGTTGCCATGTGTAAAGCTGCGATCTATATAAAAATTGAATATAACTGCTGTTTTACTTTGCTTTACCTGTATAACCCGCTCTGATACCAATTATAGGAACGAAATCGTAAAGCAGAATACTCGAGAGGAGGGTGAATAGAGTAGGCAGCGGAATATTGTTAATTAAAAGCTTGTTAGCAGTTAGATCACAGATATAATAATAATCACAAAGAAGTAAATGACAGAATTTAAAAGTGATCAGAAGGCAAATGCAAACACCGAGATTTATACTGGTTTTCCTCTGGTGAGGACTAGTCCAGTCGGAAGAACTCTAGCTTCCAATTGAATCCACTATTAGAAAATCCCACAAGTTTTCATACGAAGTCCTTGCAACTTCTACAGACGCGAGCTTTAATACGAAGAACTCGTCCAACTTCAATTGTGAAGAGTTGAATCTTCTATCAAGCCTCTGATTACAATCACTCTGAAACTTCTAGACCGTACCGCACAGGCAAATCGACTAGAGGATTGTAACTGGCTTGGAATTTGAAAATGAAAGCTTTTTAAGAACTCTTTGGAAGACTGTAAGCTTTAAGAAGAGAAGATTGAAAGTTAATTGATGTGTTGAAATGATCGAAATGTTTCTCTATTTATCTTTTCCAAAGACAGAACTCTGATAGAATTCGGGCAGAATTCAGACAGAACTTTTGTAACAACCCTTAACTGAAGGATGACCAAGTTCAAAAACCCAACGTTCACTAACGTTCCACATGGCCGACCTCTGGCCGAACTCGGGCCGAGTTCTCCTGAGTTTCTGTCAGTTCATTTTTGGAGAAAATAAATTTTGGCTTTTTGAACAATCCTTCAAGGGCTTTTTGTAAACAGAATATTTTTCAAAAACATGAATCATTTGTAAAAGAATATGATGGTTTTGAAAAACGTTTTCGGATAGCCTATTTGCCAGTACGACTCGGTGTACAATGTATTCCTAGACTCAATAAAAAGAAAATTATATTGCATAGCAGGAAGTACATTCTGAATAACAAACGGCTTCAGTCTTGAACATTGTTGATAACCATTGTTGAGCATTGTCCAAAACGTCGTAGGTGAACATCTGAGTAGACTTGCATTTATATCGAGACAGAGTTTGATCAATTAGTAAAATCAGGTTTGACCATGACCAATGGGCCAACAGTAAGTTCTCAAAGAGGCACGAAAAGAGTATTTATAGAGTTGGGTTGAAACCCTAACCGTAATCTTGGCCGCCAATAGATTATGGAAAGATAAGACTGATTAGAATTCAAATCCCACAAAAATTGAATCAGAATATTTGACCATATCTTTCCATAACCGTTCAAATCCCTCAATCAGCGGCAAGATAAACCAACCACGCAGTATGCGCACACGCGCCCCAGCAGCATAACCGCAGTTGCTTCTATGTGCATATGCCAGTAATGTAGCAGCCCTTGTGCGCATACGCATAAACACGCATACGCGTATAACCATGGATAGCTCGTGCAACGACTCATGCACACATATGCGTAAATTCTCATAGCTGCACATGCACCCTTACCTATGCCCATGCCAGCACCTGCACCCACGCCAGCACCTGCTCATGCGCCTACGCATGGGCCCATGCATGCGCCTGCTCATGCGAATCACACATGAAACGAGTGCACGAGCGCAAAGCGCCATACGACAATACGGACGTGCTAAGTGCAAAGTGGGCCATAAAAACGCCACTATACGCCCTAGACCCTGAGCCCGAGTCCAAGTTGCTAAGACCCTTTGTGGCTTAGCTCCTAATGGACATGAGAAATGATAAAAAGCATAAATGCTTTCTTTGAGGAGTTAATCCTTTTTTCTCCTAGGAAAACACCCCCACATGGCACTCACATGTCTCCCACCAAATCCCATGTGTACACCTCAACATTAGCAAAGAATTATATTGAGATACTCACCATTTGGTGTAGCCAATGTGGCACTAGCTTTCCTAGTCTAAAGGAAAGGAAAGGAAGAATCACCAACAATACATTATAACAGATGTTGCAGTAATAATTTTGTGTGTGATCATCCTATTCGTCCTTAGGTGCGCGGTCCCGTGGCGTCTGCTCTTTCGGTGGTGACCTGGCCCATGGCCGGGGTCAGATCGATGGCCAGGAAGCCAACGCTCCCTCTTTCATCCCTCTCCTCCTCACCTTCCTCCACCCCAGGTGAGCACAGCTCCGGTCTCCTTCACGCAAGCAGAGAGACTTCGCATGGGTGGGATATGCAGGAAGCATGAAGGATGTCCCAAGAGATGAGGGGCAGAAAGGAGGAGGAGGAGGTTCCAGGGCAAGTCTCGAGGGCATTTCGCTGCTAGAACCCATCACAACCAGCCGCAACAAGTGCATGAACAAAGAGGAAGGTCTTAGAGAGTGCAACTCCAAACACAGGAAGGGGCTAATGAACACTTGCAAAAATCTAGAACAAAAATCCGAGGCATACTAGATCGACAGCCAAGACTTCCACGAAACCCTCAACGACCCCAGGTAATGTTTAAGGCTTTGATTTGGAATCTGCGTGGGATTGCCAATCCGCGCACAACTCGTAGAATCAAAAACTTATACAGGGTTCAGAAAATCTCCATTTTAGGGATCATTGAACCTAAAGTGCTGTGTGAGCAGATACGTAAGTTCCAGATTAATCTTGGTTTTTTGGCGGCAGTAGAGAATAAGAAAGGGATTTGGATAATAGCTAAAGAAGAGATGAATATTAAAATGGTGAACCCCTTCAAACAAGCAAAGACGGTCTCCTTCAAACTCCCGTCCTACCCGAGGGAGGCGATGCTTACTGTTGTGCACGAAGTAACTCCTTAAGTAGGAGAAGGGAGTTGTGGGATTAGCTCCTATCCTCTCAAGCGGCATAAGATACCCCGTGGGCGAATGGAAGGATTTTAACGCCATTGTGGCTTCAAGAGAGAACAAGGGGGCGGACCTCTGAATTACGGATCCATGAGAGAATTCTCAGATTTTATCGTTGATGCTGGCCTTAGCACCCTCCCATTTACTGGGAACACCTTCACTTGGTGTAATAAAAGGAAGGGTCCGACTATACGCACCCCACCTATTTCTAAGTTGACCCCAACTTTTCTGAGTAACTTAAGTTGTATTGTTAAATGACTGATTTATCCTTTTTATTTCTAACTCTACACCCCAACCTATCTTCCTCAAACCCAAAAACCCTAGAAGACATTATTTGAAGCTTAAACAAATTACAATGGAGGGCCAAAGTAATGATAGAATATCTCCCTACTAATGTTTTTGTTTCGAGTAGTGATTGGGCTGTTTCGATTTTGAAAAAAATAAAAAACAAAATTCGCGAACTGTTCGACCTGAACGAGTCGGACAAATTCGTACTGTTCGACATACACAGGTCGAACATATTAAAAGTATTCGACATACACAGGTCGAACATATTAAAAGTGTTCGACATACACAGGTCGAACGTACAAATCAATACTGTTCGACTGTGATGGTCGAACAAATACAAACTGTTCGGCAGGATGTTGTCGAACAGAGTAGGAAAGTTCGACTGTCGTGAGCCGAACAGTTTGACATCCGTCCGACAAACCAGAGTCGAACAGTGCCGATGGAAACCCTAAAAATTTCTGCGTTTTCGTTCGAAATTTTAGGGTCGTACAAATGGGAGAGTTCGGTTCGAAAATGGGTGGGAGGAGGAGGAGGAGGAGGAGGAGGAGTTTTAGGGTTAGGTTGGGATGGATTTGAATGTGTGTTTGGGGTAGACTTAGAAATAATTGAATGATATGGTGGATTGGGATGGGGTTATGTTTCATTTGAGTTAGGGGCATTTCTGTCCAGAATTGGGGTAGACTTAGAAATTTGTTCTGTCTAGTTTTCTATTAGTGGGGTAAACTTAGAAATTGGGGTCAACTTAGAAAAGATGGGGTGCGTATAGTCGGACCCTAAAAGGAAAGGAAGGCATAAACAATCCTCTAGGCTGGTCAGGGTGTTGGTGAACCAACAATGGCTAGATGCGGCGCACAACTTGATAGTGGAGGATTTTAGCAACACTGAAATCAGATCACGCCCGCTCCTTGTGGTGACTCAGGTTTCGACGCCCTCCATGGGGACTCGGTTCACGTTTCTGGACATTTGGACTCAACACCAAGACTTCACAGGAATTGTCTATCATGCTTGGGGATCGGTTGATCAAGGAACCCACTGGTCCAGTTGGCTCAGCAGATCAAGGCGACCAGATCCGTGCTGGGCTGTTAGAGCCGGGTGGCCTTCAGGGATATCGACGTGGAAGCTAGGTCCACCAAGAAGAATGTTGCTGAGGCGGAGGCAACTTACCAGGAAGACATCATGGAGAATCGGCGAGCGATTTACCTATCCCAAGTGCGTCTGAAGAGGAGGCTGGAGATAGAGGAAGCATTCTGGAAGCAGAAGGCCAATATCAAGTAGGATCTTCAAGGGGATAAAAATACAAAATTCTTCCTTGCCTGCGTTACTAGCGGTCGCAAAAAGCTACTCATTCAGAGCATCTTGAAGGAAGACAACAAGACTTCCTCTAACCAAGCAGAGATCAATGAAGAGGCTACCAAGTTTTTTGACATGCTCTTAACCAAGGCGAGGGTGGAGCAGGATGTAGAGTACCTGGATGCCATCCCCCGATCATCTCTCACTTTTGAAGGTCCCCTCCCAGGTGGACCTACACCGTATAATTATGGCCATAGGCGCGAGTAGTAGTGCAGGACCGGATGGGTTCTCCGGTAACTTCTTCAAGCAGTACTGGAATATTATTGGGTCAGACATTCTGGAGGCGACCATTACTTTTCTCCAAGGAATTCACCTCCCTAAGGCGATTACGCACACGCTCATCATCCTCATTCCGAAAGGGGAACACACAGGTTCATCCGCGGACTCCTATCGCCCAAATAGTATGTGCAATTTCATCAATAAGAAACTATCGAAGCTAGTGGCCAATAGACTGGCGCCCATCGTCCCGTCCATCATCTCCAGAGAGTAATACAGCTTTGTCAAAGGAAGAGAAATACTCGACAATATATTACTTTCCTAGGAAATAATTTCCAACACCGGCCATAATAATCGAGGAGGTAACGTGGCTACTAAAATTGACATGGAAAAATGCCTACGATAGACTTGACTGGCAATTCCTCGTCTCGGTGCTAAGACAATTCGACTTTGATAAAGATGGATCAATATCATAGGAGGCTCATTAGCAACTGTTGGTTCTCGGTACGATAGAGAAGCGATGGGATTCTTTAAGTCATTCATGGGGGTTCGCCAGGGTGACCCGCTTTCCCGGCATTATTCGCGATCCCATCGGAGGCATTAAGCAGAAACATCAATATGATGGGCCATGTTAGAAGCTTTGGGGGTTTCACACGCCTTCGTGGTGCCCCCTGGTTACTCACTTGGCGTATGCTGGTGACATCATGATATTCAATGTGGCGGATAAGACGTCGATGGCCTTGGTGAACAAAAATCTGGAGGCTTATGAAAAATACTCGGGGTAGGTTATCAACAGAAGAAAACCAAAGCGTATGTGCACCACACTTTTTCGGAGAGCAGTAAGCTGGTGTTAGCGAGAGTCAGCGGGTTCAAGGTGGACCACATCCTATGTTGGTGTTTTTGTCTTTGGACTAGAAAAGATAGTCCCACATCGGCTACACCAAATGGTGATTATCTCAATAATGCATTGCTTGTGTTGAGGTGTGCACATGAGGTGTAGTGGGGCACAAGTTTGTGCCATGTGGAAGTATTTTCTAGAAGGAAAAGGATTAAATCCAACAAGGATGAAAGTTAATTTTGTTGTGCGGATGCGACTCGGACTCGGACACGGACTCCAGGATGTCTCGTGCATGCACGGGAGTGTTCGGGGGGTAGGCGTGGACTGGCACACTTCTATGCTGATTGTGGGATGATCTAAAATATCAAACTCTATTTTTGAGTATTGGTATTTTAGTCCCACATCGGATAGGAGAAGAGGTGAAGTCTCAACTCCACTCTATAAATAGAGCCCCTTGGCCTCCTTTGAAAGATGCACCAAGAAGAGAGTTGAGGGAGTCTGTTAAGTCCAGGAAGTCCGTTCAAGTCTCAAATATTGACTTACGAGCGTTCCAGAAGTTCTCCTGAACTTGCTGGTTCCTGGGAGCTTATCCGTACTGCGGGTATAGCTTTGAGCGCCGGTGTTCTACACCCCGAGATCCGTTCTTCTTTTTCCTCCCTCTTTCTGTTGCCTTCGAGAATCTGAGACTCAACTGTTGTTGATCATCTCTTTTTACCTTCGAGAATACCGTCGCTTCTCTTTAGAAGTAATACGGTTCGGTTGCCTTCGAAAATACCGTCGCTTCTCTTTAGAAGTAATACGGTTCGGTTGCCTTCGAGAATACCGTCGCTTCTCTTTAGAAGTTATACGGTTCTGTTGCCTTCGAGAATATTACGAAATAATCTTTTTAGATTCTCGTAAAACAACTTCACCTTCTTTAGGGTGTTGTTGCCAGAAACATTGTCTTTACAATTGTTTCTGAACTCGTGTTTTTTCCATCGATTGTTCGTCAAGGGACCAACACCCTATTCATCTATTTGGGCTGCCCTATGTCTTATGAGTGTCGCACGTTGACAATATTCGAGCCTCTCTTTCAAAAGATGAACTCTCGAATCGACGGTTGGCACCACAAAATGCTTTTGCCAGCCGGGAAGATCATCCTGATTTGGCAAATCTTATCCTCCATTTTGACCTACATGCTGGAGGCTAGTAACCCGCCAAAGCGGGTGCTGGAGCAGATGGAAGGAAGATTCAGTTCATTCTTTTGTGGCCAACATGAGAAGAGGGAAAGTACAGGTGGATTGCCTGGGACGTCATGTCCAAGGCCAAGAAGGAAGGGGTTTAGGGATCCAAAAACTGGAAGAGGTGGTAATAGCTTTTTCCATCAAGCTGTAGTGGAAACTAAGATCGCATGTCTTGTTTTGGAGCCTATATATGTAGGCTAAATATGTCAAGCAGCGTAAGTTTCAGAGATTGATAGTTGGCCAAACGTCGTCTCCGCAGTGGAGGTGGTTGCTTGAGGGTCGTGACCTAGGGACGGGCCACATTCGGCTGTGGCTGGGGAACGGATCTACTACAGTAGATGATGAGCATTGGGATGGCACAGGGCTGTGACAGGCACCGGGGCGAGCAGTGTAGATCAGGGAGCTGTAGGGGATGGCGGCTTGGACGCTTCCAAGCATTGCGACCTACTTGGAGTAGAGGCGGCCTAGAGTATTATTGATTTGGGCCTTTATCAATCGGCATGCATGACAATCTGGTTTGGGAGCCAGAGTATTGATGGGAGGTTTTCGATGGCCTCGACATGGCATGTGGGAAGGACGAAGTTATACCGAGACGCGGCGATATCGAAGATTTGGAATCCTTGCATCCCATTGAAGTGGTCATTGGTTTTGTGGCGGGCTCTTAAGGATAAACTTTCGACTGACCAAGGGGTTCAAAGATTAGGCTTCAGCTTGGCTTCAAGATGCTTTGCTGCATGAAGAGCAACGTAGAATCAATTCCTCACCTACTATCTCAAGGGGAGGCTTCAAGGAACCTGTGGGGTTATTTTGAAGAGACCATGGACATCCAAGACCCGGGCAATTCCTTCATGGCAAGGCTCTGTAGACGGTGGAGCGGGCCTAATCGACATGTAAGGTAGGTACTGGTTGCGGCGATATTTGAGTGCTATGGAAGAACAAAAACAAAATTAGATATGAGGGGCGGGAGTGGACGGTTCCCAAATTGATTAGCGAGGTCAAAAGGTAATCCAACAAAGCTCTCATTAAATGCTGGCATGTGGAAGCAGGGGATCCATCTTTTAGAAAGCTAAGAGAGTTACAAATCATTTCGTGTCAAAAATGTATGGATACGACACAAATATTCACTAGAACATGCCAAAACATGTCATGTTGTGTCTTTTCTTCATAACTGTGTCCATGGAAGATACAACATAGGGAAGTAATTATTTCACCAAAATTCATACAAATTTTGTTTTTCATATTCAACTTAAACTTTAGGGTACCCATATGTATGATGAATGTTTGTTTCTTGATCTAACTAACCCAAGGTCCATTTTAGTATAAATAGATAGATTAGGAATATTTCAAGGTGTACAAACTTTATTTCAGATTGAAATGTCTATATTGAGAGAGTGCATAAATGTGGGGTATGGTTCATAAATTAGGCACAAATAGATAGATTAGGCATATTTTCCTTCCTCCACCATATACAAATTTGGTCTACTCATTAAGTGACTTCCTTCTATTTATGTTGCAAGTGCACTTCAACTGTAACCCACATACTGGTACTGTTATCTCGCAGTTCTGGCATTTGTGTCAATTTTGCAGACTGAACAAGGATGCTGGGTCTGTTTTAGATGACGAGTTCGACGAGTACTCAGTCATGTTGGGTTTGGAAAACTTCAATCTGGACTCGCGGTCAGATTCGAACTGACCATTCAACCGAACACAATGTAGTCTAGGACCAATCCGGATGGAGCTCGACTCGAAATGTGGAGTATGTCATGTGTTCTATCAAAGGATGTTCTCAACTATTGATAACAATTTCTCAAATTAGAAAAAGATTCTAAGTGGGCCAGGTTCGAATTAGATCTAGCTCGATTCTAATCTAGACTATGTGCTCCAGTTGGTGCCCTATACTATTGCATCCTCTGTCCTAGACAGTAACAGTGGATATTGATGAACAAGTCCATTGTCCATAGGTTTATAGCTTTGTTCCTTCTGATACATGGTGGATTCACCATTACGACCATGCATTAGCAAACGATGGGGACAAAGGAACCTTTGGCTGTAGCAATTCTATTGAGCCATGTTCATCCTACGAAATTCTTTCTGGTTTTAGTTTAAGTTCCACTGTTTCATCAAAGCAAATGATGTTACTAGTACGTTACTAGTAGTGTCTGATGATGTCTCATGCACCCTATAATAATACTAAGGACTATTTTTTTTAGAAACTTTGCTGCACTTTTACTGAACTCAACCATCACAAAACATTCGCCTAATAATTATTGCATTATGTTCAGGAGGCTGTTGTTGTTGAAAAAGTTTTTTTAATCTTTACATAATCGACTTATTTCTCCTTTGACTTTTATTGTCCTTAGAGTGAAACCTTGGTGAAGGTTCAAAAAGAGGCATCAATTTAAGACACACAAATGAAGATCTTTGCAAACAAGTGGAGGGTCTCCAAATGAGCATATTAGCTGAAATCGAGGAGCTGGCATACCTACGATGGGGTCAACAAGTGCTTAAGACATGAGCTTCATAACTCGGAGAATTTACCTAGGTACTCTCTAGATTTGTCTAAAGACTTGAACATTATATTTGAGGAAAAAGAGTCTAATTCAGAAGGGGACATTGGTACTATGTAACATATCCCACCAAACTTCCTACTGAAGGTTGAAATGCCAATAAGGTGCCCTTTGCCAAAAAACTAATAAATTGGTCATAAATAAATGAAGATTGCAGAGTGTCAGAATGCTAATATCTCATAGATAAAGATTGGATAGAGGATATTGAAGGGAGGATCCCTCGATGTAGGTATTCTATCAGCAGAACAAAGAATTTCCTCAAGGACCTTACTGTTCGACATGACAAAAGGTTGAACGAACTTTTTGTATTATGAACGTAAAAAGAGTACAATCGATTCTTATGCGAAGAAATCTAAGTACAAAAGTTTCTGGAAAAGTGTGACGGTGGAGATCGAGCACTGCAGCGGCTCCTTTACTCTGTTCACGATCCGATGGTGATATGAGACTTGCTCTGACTTTCTGGTACCTTCGATGGAACTCTAGGGTTGCCGATCAGGAGGACGCCGAAGTTGAAGTTTTTGATAATTCTATGGATCTTCTTCTCCTTGTCGATTATGTTGTTGGGAAAACCTCTCCTATTTATAGGGGAGAGGGGCACTTATGCGATGTGCATTAGGGTTTCGAGATATGAAAGAATCTGTTGTCCTTGTACGGTGCAGACTTCTGTGGCGCTGACACGTGGCGGATGTTGAGGTTCTCCTCAAACGAGATCTCTGGTGGTTATCAAAATAACCGAAGGAGGTGACACGTAGCGTGTGCCGATTTGCTTGTTCGGATGTAGCCGAGCAAATCTTGGGATTTTATCTCAGATTTAGATTTTATGTAATCTTCGTCCGAGATTTAGATCAATCTGATAAGATATTTCATTTATCAACTTGATCAATCTCAATCCTATCTCTGAGAGAGGCGGTTTAAGCAAACTGATTGGGTGGGATCATATCGTCTGTGCTTCTGGGACGACGAGTAGACTGTGCTTCTGGAGACGATGGAGCCTCTGTGCTTTAGGGCGACAAGTGGACATGTTTCGAAGACAACGGTGCCTCTGTGCTTTTAGGGGCAACGAGTAGGTTGTGTTTCGGGTAAAGTCACTGCTTTAGGGCGACGAGTAGGTTGTGCCTTCAGATAGACCATTTTTCTGTGCTTTTAGAGTAGCAGTCAGGCTTGTGCTGGAGGCAAACGGTGTCTCCCAAGTCTTTGCTGAGAAAAAGGGGCCGTTGAACGGGCCGGGTACTTAGATCGAAGCAGCTGTCTGCGCTTCTGAAAGGGGGATGTACGGTATACGCCTTGGAAGCAAAGGGACACAGTGGGGTGCCAGTGCCTCCGGTTGGAGATAGCTTGTCTTTTAAGTCTTCTTTTCAGGAGAAGTAAATGACTACCCTTGAATGCAGACTCCTTTTTAATTGCCACCGTTAATTGGGAAATTCCAAGGAGCATTTGAACAATTTGAAGACTCACTTGAATGGACCTATTAATTGAGACTCATTGTGCCGAGTCCTAGGCTCATCCCATTAGTGAGAAAATTTCGACCGTCGGGCAAGTGGCCTATAATTTGGACCACTCCCGTCCTATAAAAGGGGATGTGTTCCTTTGAAGAGTCACTATCTTCTTCCTGGCACCCTTCACCACCATGTTTGATCCAGACTTAGCTTTAGACGGGCACTGGCCTTACATAAGTTGGCTGTTGGTTGGGGCTTTTCTCGTTCGAAGGGGCCCTGTTCTTGTAGAAGAACTCTTTGTAGAAGGAGCCGTCACCGCTCTGAGAAGTATCCAAGTATCCTCCCTAAGGAGTTTGACTCTGGGCGACGCTTATTCAAAATCAAGGCCGTAATAGACCAAAAATGTGAATCAACTGACTATATAGGTCGAAGGTTTAAAGTGTAGGTCAGAGTTTGGAGCGAGTTAAAATTTACCCACTTGACATGTAAAGTCGAGGTCTGCTTAACCTTGTATATAATTAATATGTGGGAATTATTTAAAGAAAATATCCTGCTTTTTCATCTTCGCATCTTTTAGAGAGGAATCCTGTTTTGCTATCTATACACCTGTAGTTGATGAGGCAAAGCACCTGTACATGTGAGCTGTGGCATCATGAGTGCTTTGAAGCTTTCTTTAACATTCTTGCAAACTGCACAACTTTCTATACTATTTCATAAACTATATGGCTTGTAAAGCTTCAGAGGATTACACTGTTCAACAACTTCCTTGGTTTGGAATCCTCCAATAATGGTTTAAAGTATTGGTTGCAATGGATACTTTATGAAAAGCTCATACACAATCATAAAAGTTCAGACTACCTATAATAGAAGGGGAGAGCGCACTGATACTTCAAAATTAGTTATATCAAAGTTACTTCCAGTTTACATTAAATAACTATCACGTATGTAATACATCAACAATCTTACGTGGGTCATCGTTCACTGTTTGCACATAACCCCTTAAAATCTGTGAACGTTTGGAATATTTAGTTGCAAATTAACCTTTAAAATGTGGTAAGATAGATTTGATGTGTTAATTAAATTGGTATAGCATGTATCTTTGAATCATTAGGGTACAGGAGCAAGATGCATGGGCATGAGCCTCAACAAAGTTATGAAGGAAAGATAGGTAAGGAAAGGAGAAAGATTTCTACCTTTTTAATAAAAAGTTAAATCTATTAGCTTTGATAAAGAAACCAAACTGAAACTCAAGCCAGAACTTTTTTGAACTTCCAATACTGTTGAAGGCCATGAGTGATTCCTACTTCTTTGCCTATATATTCCTAGAATGCGAAGTACAAGCCAGTTGTGACATTTTGTCACTCATTACTATTTCTTGTCACAAACCACAGAAGTTTACATGCTATTTAAAAAAAACCTTGTATTATCGTTGCTGAATTGGTGAATTTTATTATGCTGATTGAATATTCTGGCATACTTCTCTAATATATTGAATCAGGTATATGGAAGTTCTTATATATATACCGAATTATTTATTTGTGTCCAGTTGAAGCCCATTTCTCGCCATATGATATGTAAACTCCATGTATGGTTCATATGCTGGTTTCTGTTGTTGTAATGCCCCGCACCGTGCGAGGTATTTGGTTAGGTTTGTTGGATGTGATCAGAATGTTGAACCGTGACTTGGGTTGGAAATCAGGAGAATTGAGACTGATGCAGTCTCTCTTAGCTGGCTAGACGGAATGGGTATTGGAATGTGGCTCGCTGGTGGAGCTACGCTTAGTGGGAATGTGTGCGATCAAAACAGAAAACCCTTTATGCAGGTGAGTGAAACTGTCCTCCCTCCTCCATATGCCTTCATGCTTAATAAAATAGAGTTTTGCGATGCTTAAATGTCCCATATTTTAGTTGCTGGATAATAGAGATGCTTATGTTGCATAATATTGAAATGAACAACACATGAACATTGAACTGCTGAATGAATCACGCTTGAACTGCTAATGTGAATTGATGCCATAAAATGAATCGATAATGTCTCTTATGCTTAATGCTGCTGAAACAAATGTATCACTTGATCAATGAAATATTTATGAATGATAGAATGATAAATGAACTGGCTATGCTATCGACCCAATGAACTGAATGAACACCGAATCATGTACACTCTGTATAACTGTTGTAAAGAAATGAGATGATGCTCGTTTTCTTATAAGCAATGAACTGAATAATAATTATCCCAACGAAATGAATGAAAAGCTACTTGTCCCTTTGAAATGAATGAAATGTGTTTGTTCCTCGTTGAGAGAATGCTATGAGAAATGTTGCAATGAATCAATGAATGAGGAATGATGAGGCTTGGGATCATGGAGATCACCAAGTGGAATGATGGTAATGATGGAATGATTAGTCGTTGAACACGGCTCGAATTGAGATGAGATGTTGAACTGTTGGCTTTGCTTACTTTTAGTTGTTTTACCATGCACTTGTGTTTATCGAGTCGACACACATTTGCATAGTCATGGACGTACTTGTACAAGTCTGAGTAAGTTTCCTCGAATGATACCTGGGGCTGGTGTCACGCCCCGATCCAGCTAGGGTCGTTCGTCCTCGCTTTGATCCCTGCGGGATCATTCGTCCTCGCTAAGGCATGATGCCGTGCAAGCCTAAGTTGCGCTTGCACAAGGCCAGTACATGCACAAAACAACTAGACAAAGCAAAACACACGCACACAGCATATATATAAACCAACATTTGGACACGGAAGCTTTGAAATAAAAATACTTCTTTTATTGATAAACTTGATAGGAATACAAGTACAAAGCTTCACAAACTCAGAGTGCCTTATCTTGGCAACATGATTCTCTTTAAAACTCTCTTTTGAAAATAGTCACAACAGCCCACACATCATATCCCATTATTACATGCTTGAGATGTAAAGACCTTCAATGGAAAAGAAATTTGCAACTTGATTGGAATTGAAAAGAAGCTTGAGGCAATCCACGAGCTCTACTGGGCTAGACGAGCTTCAGTGCCTCACTTGAAATCCCCTTGTCTCCTTTGCTTTCTGAAAAGGATGCCCACAACATGGGTCAGCACACATCATGTACTGGCGAGCGGCTTTTCCTCGAAACTCACAAATATCTGCTAATTCAACATGTGAAGCTACATATTTACTAGTGCTCTTTCTACTTGTCTAGGTTATTTTTAACAATTCATAAGAACATGACAGAAAAATATTTCATAACCAACTTATCCATCGCCGACAGTCATCCCTGCACAAAACAGGTTAGCACAATTTGCATATGTATATAAGAAGCATTCTTTACCGTCATCGTTCAGTGTTAGGTTTTTACAATAAGGATTTGTTCATATGCATGTCCTAACTACATGGTGGTCCATGGGTCCGCTCCCCATGATTAGCCGCTGAGACTCATGGTTCAGCTCGTCGCTAAGGACACAACCACTACCAAAATATGTCAAATTAGCAACGAAATTAGCGACTCCAGTTAAAAACGTTGCTATGTTTTGTGTATTTAGCGACGTATAAAAATGACGTCACTGAACGTCACTATCAGCGACGTTTAGCGACTAATAGTGACTAGAATTATAGTTTGGAAAGAACAAATCGCTATTTAGTCGCAAATCGCTGATTTATTTTATTTAGCGACATTTTGTGACAATTAATCAAGTCCATCACTATATTATTACTTAACAACGACGTCTCTCTTAGACATCGCTAAAAACTTTCATATAGGGTTCTGGGAACCCGATCGATTTTATTTTATTGATTCAAAATTTTCGATATCTCGCCTCGAGCCCCAAATCTTTCTCCCCCCTCCCCCTCTCGTCTCCGATGACCTCCCCGAGCTCCTCTCCTCCCCGATGAGGCCTCCCCCGACGACCCCTCTTCCTCCGGCCCCTCCCCATTAATGCAAGCCCGGTTAGAACAACTCACCAAGATAAATCTTAGTTGAAAGAAGGAGGGACTTCACGTATCGTTCACATTCTGTGTATGTCTATGCGTCCTCCTACATAGGCACCAACATATTTGATTAGCATACTTCGGTCTCTTTCTCTCAAGATTCAGAATGAATGCGATATGCGATGAAAGCGAACAATGAAAACCAATCATCGAAAACCAACACGAAAATGCATTCATCAAAACCAAGCAGTGAAAGAAAACATCCAATAAAAACTATTGGACTCATTTGAATAGAAGTCGATCCATCAGTTGGAAAAGTTTATTGCATTTCATCCGTGATCAATCGATACTGGCAAAGGTTTCCCAAAAACTCAGTTCGAGACTGAGTTAGCAAGTCGTGGGTATTACATAGTGGACCGCGAGGAGCGGGGCACTACAACTGGGACCAATTCAACCCGGAGGAAACATTGGTCGTGCTATGGTAGCACGAGGTGTTATGTGGCATTCGGCTAGGCTTGCAACCTACCCTGGAATGGTACATCGTAATACCCGTTGGAAAGTCCTTTATGGTGCAGTTTCACCAATCACCATGTAGTCAGGATGCATGCTAACAATGTTTTGTGCAGACAGAGTAAGTATATCATATTATCCTGTATTTTATGCAGGTGCGAGGGAGTCAGCTATCGGTAAGAAATCACTTAAATGTGAAACTGTTATTTATATGTTAAATTCAACTTGATTGCTTAACTTGTTAATACCAACGATAATAAGATGATGCCTTTTAGAATATTGCTATAACCTGTTGAATGATAACACCAAGTATGCTAAACGACGCCTTTATAAGATTGCTATAACCTATCCAATGCATGTTAACTCAAACGTTGATTAAGAGATGCCTTCATATGAACACTAGTAGAACATGTTTACATGCTTCACTATGAATATTGCCTATGTACTGTAAACTGAAGCTAGGCCGAATTAGAGAGATCACTCTAATGAATGCTTGCTAAAATTGACCACTTAGTGTCGGTTTAGGCGAGTGGGTTGGATTCTGCTCGCTAGTACATAGATGATGTATTGACCCACGTTGTGGGTATTTTTTTATGTGCTTGCACTTGAAAGTTCTGTATACGAAGATTGGCTTGATCGGTCTCGCGGCATCGAAGAATTGTTGGGCATGCAGAAGCTCTCCTTCCAAAAGATGATCACTTCGTCTATAAAGGGCATAATGTATGGAACATTATAATCAGTTGTACCAGTGAGTTGTAAGCCAAGTCGGTATATCGAGTTGTAATCTAATGTATCAAAGTATCAAATGTAAGCTTTGTGGCATTTGTTTAATTGGCTATCAATGTAAAGTGAGATGTGTTGTAAGCTTTGTATTCTATTACAAGTCTTGTACTATATTTCAATTATCAATAAAGAGAATACATTTCTATATATCTCTGTGCGACTTCAAGCTATCTGCTTATCTCTGCTGCTTCAAGTGATGTATTTCTATTCGATAATAAATGATGTCCTCATTAACTTCAATTTGTCTGCTTCTGTCGCTGCGATGTGTTCCTATTTGAAGATTATCAATTGTGTACCATCTTTTCCTTGTACAAGTGTAATATCAGACTTGTACGACATCACACCCAAGCAAGGACGATCGATTCCCAGAGATAAATGTGAAGACGAATGACTCTGTGAAAATCGGGCATGATAGTTGTTAGCTTGCGTTAAGTGTTAAATAAGATGTTCTAAATCTTATTTCCATCTCTACTTAAAGCCCACAACAAATTCATTGAGTATAACTATAATGGATTCATCCATGTATGTATTATGAATGATCGATTCAAGTATCTGCCAGCCAGGTTAATTTATCAGGAATCAATCTTGGGAAGTTTCTTATCAAACGTGTGATTAAGTTGGTAAGAAGATAGATGCCACATGTCACAGTAAGTCTTCTACTTATTCCTTTGCAGTTAGTGTATATTTGAGACTATATAGTTTTTTCATGCATCGAGTAGGTATTTTTGCCTCATCTGTTAGAATGTGTGTATTTCATATCATCTATCTTTGACGAAGTCTTCCAACGTAAACATAAAAGGTTAATATGAATCCCAAAAATCAAGGGAAATATGTTATCTTTTTTTTCTTTGAGAATAACTAGAGATCTCATGTGGTGTATGAAATTGTTTACCTACAACATCATCAATGTATTTTTTATTCTTTACTTCAAACATCTAAAGATACAAGAAGAAAGGGATAATCGACAAGAATAGGACCAATCAAGATTTGTGAGCTAATAATATTATGCCTTCTCTTCCATATAGTTGAAAGTCCACTGTGACAAATATCCTTTAAGATCTACTAAACTTAGCCATTTTATGACATTCAGTGGTGGGAAGCTTTTACCTGCATCCTATTTAGCAAAAGTCTTGCTTCCATATAACTGGTTCTGACTATATATCTGACCTCTAACCTGTATGTAACCTTTGCTAGTTTATATTTGCAGTTCTGGCCAGTAGTTGGTTGGGTGAATTACCAATACATGCCTCTGCAGTTTCATATTCTCTTCCATATCTTTGTTGCTTTGTGTTAGTATACTTTCGTCTTTCTTTTAACTTGTATAACCCTGCTATGCTAACAAGTACAATTTTATTTACAACCCAATAAAATATGATGCAGGACCAGTGTTTTTCATCTGGAAGAACTATTGGTTAATCACTTGAGTAATCTTAAGGTCATAACTAGTAATTGA